>JAXGGA010005504.1:0-77693 GCA_038373865.1 Uloborus plumipes
GATCGTTTTTTTTCTTCCTCTTATTTTTTGTAGAAAAAAAATACATCTTCCAGGTAAGCTAACCGCAATTATGTCAAATGCGATAAAAATATAAGTGTTTTCATTTTCTTGGTTTCATAAAGAAGTATTATGGTATTTTAAACCATGAAAAAGAAATTTATAATGGATAAAAAATTTTGACTTTTTTTGTTGTCTTTCAGTCTCAAGCATTCAAAGTATTTGAAATGCGGAAAAAATCATGATTTGTAAAAACCTGGGGAAAAGTCTAATGTTTAATGAGCATGGAGAAAACATTCATTGTCATTTCATTTCTGACGTGCCACACATATTTTGTCTTCTTTCTCTAACATTCATTATTTTACTTTATTTTTTTTTTCATTTATAGTTTACATACCTATATGAATGTTCATGATATTGCTTGAATAAAAATAGTTACTTTGACTTTTTAGTCTTTGTGAACTTTTTACTGTATTTATTTCTGTAACAGCAGCAAGAGCTTTTCTCTAGCTATTTTGAGATTTCATGACGTATTAGGTTATGCTTCAGAAATTACATTTATTTACCCCCCACCCCTTCCCTCCTTTTGTTATTCTTTACTTTGTTTCGCAGAAACATTATTTTTCAGGTATACTTCCACAAAGAATAAAACCTGTTTTAATCGTAATTAAATCTACGTAAATAAAAAGCACAAATTATTAAAAACCTTTTTTAAAAATAATTTTTGCTTTATTTGTATTAATATTTTTTTTTTCAAACGAGTAACTTTTTTTTTTAGAAAACAATGTGTAAAGTTGGCTGGCGTTATTAAATACTTTTGGTGCTGCATATTAATGTTTTTACTGAAAAAACTGCAAATTCAATTATACTTTAGATGGAGCAAAAGTTTTAAATCTTCATATTTTTTACTAACTAGTCAGTCTTGAAACAGAATGGAGTACGACTAATTATATGTCTTTACTGAATGTATTAATATCGTTCAACCTGATAAAGTATCGCATTATATTTAACGGAATTTGAAAAAAAAGGAGACAATCTGCTATGCGTCATGATGTTAGTTATTTGCTTGTTTTAAATTTTTTTCTTTGGTATCTGAAAACACACACACATTTCAGGTAATCATTTCCAGAAAATTAATTGAACTATTTTACTGCTTTTTTTGTTATGCAGTAAGTCTCTTTAAGAGAACCTCTTCTACGTAAAAACAGTCATAAACTGAGCTCAACACTCTTTACTACTCCCTTGTTTTGGACGTAAAATTTGAGTTCTGAAAAGTTTTTATTTTTGTGCAAGGAGATTTCTTTTATCTTTCTTTTTTTTTAACTTGAGCTGGAACAGTAAAATCAATTTCTTCTAGGTAACACATCGTATTAGAGGGACCAAAAAGTAATGTCTGTTTGTAAAACAAATATTTTTAAAGATTTTTATTTTTAATTAACATTGTAATATTACTTTTAACAAATCTGAATTTTTTTTTAATTAAACAACACAAGAACCATTGCAGATAACATAGCACATTTTCAACTAGAAAGAAACATCGCACAGATAATTAATGCAGAGTGGTTTTAAGTGAAAACTTTCAGAGGCCATATTTACTCTTCAAAAAATAAACCGTTGTTTTTTCAGTATAATAATGACAGCTAAAATTCCAGTTTTAAACTATAAATTGTACAGTAATAAACTGTAAAACTAGCAATTTTACAGTTTGTTACTGTAAAGAAGAAATTTTTCAATTTATTACCACAAAATTAGCTGTATTATACTGTAAAAACAACAGTATGATACTGGCCAGCAGTAAATCCAATACAAAGTAATAAACTATAAAATTAGCAATTTTGCAGTTTAGTACTTTAAAGCAGCAATTTTCCAGTTTATTAGTGTAAAATTAGCAATGTTACAGTTCATTACTGTAAAAATAGCAATTTTTAGTTTGCTACTTTTAAGTTAGCTGTATAATATTTTAAAAACAACATCCATTTCTACAGTGTTGAGCAACATAGTTACAAACTTGTCCGTTATTTAAGCAAAATTAACTTTGTTGCTTGTTCAAAAGTTTTTCGTTTAATGCTTGCAAATGAGTCAGCAGTGGATTTCATGTGGCTATTTTTTTTCGATGGCCTTTGTACACCAACACTACCATGCTACCCCAAAAACAGAAATCAGACGATTAATATTCGGTGAATGAGGTGTGCACTAGGCTGGTAGTTCGGGTATTGGTAAGAAACAACCCGGATTCATTGTAGTTAAGTTTCCTTTACAGTGTTCTTTTTAGTAAAAAAATGATGCTCTGTCCCCGACTGTTCCTCTATTATTTAATTCTAAAGTTGCAGGGAAATTAAAAGATACCCTATAATTACCACCGCTACCAAATCCGGTTTCCTTTAAGTATACACGTTTTTAATCAAAGGTACACTGCAAAAATAAACTGCTGTTTTAACAGTGCAAATCTGGCAGCAGAGGTTCCGGTTTAAAACTAAAATCTACAGTAATAAACTGTAAAACTAGCAATTTTACAGTTTATTACCATAATTTTTCAGTTTATTACCTCAAAATTAGCTGTTTTATACTGTACTAGCTGTACCCGCACGGCTTTGCTCGTGGTATAAAATTAAAAGTTCATTTGTAAAATAATTTATATAGCAAAAAAAAATGCTCTATTTTAGTTATAATTCAACAAAAATTCCTTCAAAGTATGATATAAAAATCTGGTATGAACCCCACACTACTTCCTTTTACGTGTAAATTTCTTAGTAGATGCCTTAAGTGCTAACATAGTGCTTGGAGTGAGCAAGATAACAATTCAAGCATTTACATTCCTAGTATGCCACGAAAAAATGCAAAAAAAAATTTTACAATGATTAATCTCCTAAATATCGCCGATTTTAACATCATTCAGTGGATTTTTCGCAAAATATCGCCAATAGCACCAAATTAAACCTAAATTTTAAAAAAATAGCATTTTTTTCGCCAAATCTGTCACCAACTTGGCGATATAACACCAAATTGGCGGCAAATATTTGGCGACCAAAAGCTTGGCGATATATCGCCAATTGGTCGCGCCAATTCATATCACTTTTGTCTTCATTGAAATTAACACTGATTTACTCCATAAAAGGGGTAAAACACCCCTTGATACATTCGAATGCAACCTCAAGAGGAGATGCACAAAAATAAGCCAAAAGAGAAAATAAGAACAATTTTGTTGCTCACAGAAACCAACAGAAATCTTATCAAAGTTTAAAAGAAGACAGTTTCCTTTCCTAGCTTTAAAAACAAAACAATACATTTTCCGAAATAAAACACTTTGAAAAGAGCATTGCAATATCGTGATTTATTCGATATTTGGTTAATCTGTGCTTTGAGTACCCCTTTCTCGCTAAATGGGCTATAGACGCCCCAAGCGTGGTAACCCTGGCTATTTTACGTAGTTTCTCTCGGAGCTTTCAACTCCGGGAGACAACACGGAAAAACGCGCCAGTTGGTGACTTTTTTGAAAATACGCCAAGCAGGTTCCCAAAGCACATTTTCACCAGGAAAAAGACAGGGTTATCAGAGAATTGAAACAGAAAAATACTACGCCTCCTCTAAAAAAATACTACAAAATACTACTGTTTAAAGACGTTGCCAAGATCAATATTGCTGATCTATTAAAATGAAAAAAAAAAAGTCCGCCAAATATTTTAATTAAGTCATTAAAGTATGTAAGAATGAAGGCTTTCACTGCCGGAGTAAATACTAGTTAAGGATTCCGGGCTGTTGTGACGTGGTCTGAATGGCTTTAATCCATACGTTTCGATCGCAACTGCGGCGGTCATCTTCTTAATTAATCAAATTAATCAACGACACCCACTGAAGATGAACGCCGCAGTTGCGATCGAAACGTATGGATTAAAGCCATTCAGACCACGGCACAACAGCCCGGAATCCGTAACTAGTATCATTAAAGTATATTGGAAACAGGGTTGCCAGAAAAATACTACGCTCCTTATTTGGGCCGAAAAAAAACTACCGTAGTATCAAAAATACTACGTCTGGCAACGCAGGAAAAAGAACGAAACAAAAAAAGGTATGAAAACGCAACCATGGTAACAACATGAAAAGTTGATTACCGTTGATAAAATAATTCATTTCATCTCTATTTTCAAACAAATTTCATTCTCGAGCTCGACTATTTTAGAATAATTTGACTTGCTTTGCTGAAGATAAGCCTTGAATTCCGAGATTCTAAAAACAATTATTACAGCTCTCCTAATGATTGTAGAAACTTCAAAAAACTTCATTTTATGCAGAAAATTTCAAGCTTTCGAATGACATAAGAGTTGAAAATATGTATGAAATATTTCTTCCCTATTTCATCGAATTTTTGCTAAGAATTAGAGTAGATAAAGAACGAAATAGAATTTTCGAAAAATCGCTACGTAGTGCATAACTACATGCTACAAACTAATTTTGTGCCAAGTTTCATGAAAATCGACCGTACGATTTTGGTGCTACGTTCGTAACAGACAGACAGACAGAAAGAAAGAAAGAAAGAAAAACCTTCAGCTTTATTATTAGTAGAGAAAAAGAACAGTATGATAGTGGCAACAAAGGTTCCGGTTTAAAACCGTAAAATGCGCAGTAATACAAATACAAATGTGGCGACCAGCAGCAGGCTCAGGGCCCAACATGGCTGGTCCTAGTCAAATTAAAGACCCCAATGAAGATCGATGGCCCTCTTAAAGCCATCTACTCCATTGCTCTTTACCGCCTCTTCCGGTAAGCTGTTCCAAGTTCCCACTACCCTGCTAAAATAGTAATTTTTTCGAATTTCCAGGTTCGCCTGAGGTTTAAACAGCTTAAAACAATGACCCCTTGTCCTGCTTTCCTTGCAAAAATCCAACCCTGCAACATCATTCATTTTAATAAATTTAAATAACTGAATCATGTCCCCTCTGGTTCTCCGTTGCTCAAGACTATACATATTAAGCATTCTAAGTCTGGAATCATAGTCTAAATTAGAAAATCCATTTACTAACCTTGTAGCCCTTCTTTGTACCCTTTCCAATAAATTAATGTCTTTCTTCAGATAAGGAGACCAAAACTGAACAGCATACTCCAAATGAGGTCTTACCAAACTTCTATATAGAGGCAGAAGAACCTTCTTAGATTTGTTTGAAATAGATCTATTAATAAACCCAAGCATCCTATTGGCTTTGTTACTAGCTATGCTGCACTGTTGACTGGACTTGAAATCCTGATTTATTAAGACACCTAGATCCATAACATTATCTGCCCTACTAATGACTGAACCCTGTAAATAATAGCTTGTATGCTTATTTCCATGACCGAAATGCAGCACTTGACATTTCCCAACATTAACTGCCATACCCCACTTGTCTGCCCATTTAGTAATATGATCCAAATCCTGTTGCAGCTGATTTATTTGTTCGTCATTTTCTACAACCCCCATAAGTTTGACATCATCGGCAAAACAATTCATGTTTCCAGAAACATTTTCATGAATGTCATTCATAAAAATAATAAACAAAAGGGGACCTAAAACTGATCCTTGGGGAACCCCACTTAAAACTTCACTCCATTTAGAATAGTTACCCCTAACAACTACTCTTTGTTTCCTTCCTGTCAGCCAATTCCTAACCCAAACTAGAATTTTACCTCCTACCCCTATACCAGCTAATTTGCTGAGTAGTGCTACATGCGGTACCTTATCGAAAGCTTTTTGAAAATCTATGTAAACTACATCTACGCATTTTTTGCTATCTAAAGCCAAGGTAACCTTGTCGTAGAAATGTAATAAATTAGTAGCACACGATTTACCTTTTCTGAAACCATACTGCAAACTACTCAACAGCCCATTATTTTCTAAGAAATTCATAATCTTAATTTTGATCAATGTTTCAAAAATTTTACATACCACTGAAGTCAGACTCACAGGCCTATAATTTCCTGCATTACCTCTAGACCCTTTCTTGAAGCGTGGTGTAATGTTAGCTAGTTTCCAGTCCTCTGGCACTATCCCTGAGTTATACGAAGCATTGAATATATTAACTATAGCGTCAACTAATTCCTCTGCACATTCTACTAGAATTTTTGGATAAATATTATCTGGTCCCGGAGCTTTTGTGGTTTTAATTTAAACTGAAAAATTAGCAATTTTTACAGTTTATTACTGTAAAGCAGCAATTTTATAGTTTAGCAGTGTAAAATTAGCAATTTTTCAGTTTGTTACTGTGAAATTAGCAAATTTTACAGTTTGCACCACGTATGGTGTGCATGAGATCACGAGATCAGAAGCTTGTGGTGCATTTAAGTATTTATGAATGTCTTGGAACTTATATACATTAAATTATTTTTTTCAAGACATACACTGCAAAAAATAAACAGCTGTTTTTACAGTATAATACTGTTAGCAGAGGTTCCAGTTTAAAACTAAAATGCACAAAAAAATAAGCTATTTTAAAGTTTATTACTGAAAGTAGCAATTTCAGTTTATTATCACAATTTTGCAGTTTATTGCCGTAAAATATTGCTGTATTATACTGTAAAAACAACAGTATAACACTGGCAGCAGAGGTTCCAGTTAAAAACTAAAATGCACACTAATAAACTAAAATCGGCAATTTCACAGTTTATAGCTCTAAAGCAGCAAATTTACAGTTTATTAGTGTAAAATTAACAATCTTACTGTTTATTGCTGTCAAATCAGCAATTTTTACAGTTTGTTACTATAAAATTAGCTGTATAATACTGTAAAAACAACATCCATTTTTTAGTGTAGATAAAAAGTAGTTGACTTTGTAGCAGAATATGTGGAGACTGCATTTTGGATATCAAACAATCTTTGAAGTATTTTTGTCGTACATAATGTACAATAAAGTTAAATAAATCAGGAGGTGCATTTATTAGGTGAGAATAGTGGGTGAAGCAGGCCACCACAGCTCGTTCATTTCTCAATGGTTCACCCTGATCAGTTTGGTCTTAGATTATCATGTTTTTTACTTTTAATTCAATTTATTTACTTTTTTACTTAGAAAAAAAATATTAAACCAATATTTTGTGACCATTTTATTTTGTATTCATTTACGGGCATTTCACGGTATTTGTGACATAGGGGTGTCCGTAACAAAACTTTTTAAAAGTTTAAAATTTTTATATATATTGAAAAAGTACATTCTAGAGTATATAAATATCATATTGTTTTTATAGTTCACTTTTTATTACGTTTGTAATTGCACTCAGAGCATTGAAAATGCAATTTTCACTGTTACGGACTCTACATTGAATTTTTCCTAAAAAACTAAACTTTTATTCCAATTATTGTTACGGACTCTACAGTCATCATTTTCACAATCCATAATATTTTATAGAACGCACTTTTTGATTAAAATTGTTAGCTATATTAGAGGAGAGCCTTTACTTTATCTGTCTCAAGTACCACGGTTAAAATGGGTTTAAGTCAGATTAAAAGAAAAATTCAATGTAGAGTGCGTAACAATGAAAATTGCATTTTCAATGTTCTGAGTGCAATTACAAACATAAAATAAAGTGAACTATGAAAACAATGTGATATTCATATACTTTAGAATGTACTTTTTCAATATATATAAAAAATTTTGAACTTTTAAAAAGTTTTGTTACGGACAACCCTATGTCACAAATACCGTGAAATGCCCCTTACACTAAAATTTTACTGTCACTTTTAACCTCTTGTTCACAAAAAAAAAATCAAATATGTTTTCAACAATGAATTCAAAGCCTAAATAAGCATCAATTTTTCGTACCATAAAAACAAACTGAATTAAAGATTACATAAATATTTTTTTTACAAATTGTTCTTCGTACTTTATTTTCAAGAATATTAAATATTGATATTCAAAATTCATTTGACAAATGATATATAAACAGAAGACCGAGCTACATTAAATAATATTATAACTTCCGAAAAAAAATCAGGGATTTACTTTGAAAAATGCACACATTTTGTTAAACTAGAACCACTTTGAAACATTAAAAACTGTTCGCTAAAGGTAGTTAAATATTTATCTTAGCTAGAAGATTTGATAACATCTTTACGTTTCAATTAAACAACGGAAAAAATCTATACCGTGTTTCGCGCAATTTCTATGTTTCAAAGAAAAATTGGTAAATATTACTGTATGGCAGCTTAATTAAATGCAAACAGTGTTCTAATTAATTATATTGTGTAAAAAACTCATCAAACATATAAATTGATGTTACATTACGCTTTGTATTTATTTTGGACACGGATATAGTGTTTTGGTGGCGTTAAATTTTTTAATTTATTGAGCTTATTAATTTTATATGAATGCTTCAGTGAAATGAATCATGTTTTAAATTATATATTCTTTTCGATAGTCAGATTTATAAAGTATTATTCTAGGCTTAATCTTTTTACAAAAATGTAGGTATTAGTGAAAGAGGATTAAGATATAATTAAATTTTAATAATTTATTTTTCTGCATCTATTAAAAAAACAACACAATATTCCTAATATATAGTGAAGCTCAAAAAAGAAAAAGGGATTAGCTCTCTAATTTCAAAATTGAATTTTCTATATTCACATACTATAAAGGACAAAGTAGGTATCTGAAAGAATATTAATTAACATGATTACATATTTTTTAAAAATATAACGCCTTTTAGAAATTAAATTTTTATAAACCCTTTACTTACATCTAAACGAAATTCTGTTATTATTTAACAAAACATAAAATATCAACAAAGGAGTGCGTTATTTAATACCTCTGCTCTGAATAGCTGTAATGATACAGCAATTATTATTTTTGAATTTTTCAGCGTCAAAGATTAAAGCCATATTTCCTTAGAAAACTAATTTCTTCTGATACTAAAGCAATTTGTGTTTCATCTTGGATTTATCCCTGACAAAAGTTATATAGTTTATCTTAATTTTTCGCGTACTTGCATCCCGTAACTCTACTTTTGTTCAAAGTATTGCTGTTACTGGGATGCAATGAAAGCCAACTCCCCTAAACCTTTAATGTATTAAAAACCAAATATGTCTTCTGGAAATGTTTCGCTTCAGATTTTAATCAATTAAGAAACAGAGTAGTCAAATTAGGTCCGAATTGAATAATCTTTTTTTTTTTTTTGTTCAAAAGATTTCGGCAAAGGTACCTAATTCCGTATTTTGCTCAATGGTTCGAACTATTTTTCATTCATTTTTGAACAGTAGTTCAAAGAGCATGTCCGTCCGTGAGAGCTTTTGAGTAAAAAGTTCAATTTGAACGAACTTTTTGTGTTCAAAGCATCTCGATGAGGACACCTCATGTCGGTATTTTACTTTTTCATTTGAAAATTGTATCGTTCCGTTTTGCAGAGTTCAGAAAACTTAACTCCCCCCCCCCCCTACATGGGAACGAACAATCTGATTTGAACAAATTGTTCTTTGTCTGAAAGATCTTGGAGAAGACATATCTAGTGAATATTAATCAGATGCTAGAATGACGTTGGGCGGAACTTCTTGTTTTAACTCATACACTAGGTGGCCAAAAGTATCCGGACACTTTCAAAAATTTACATTTTAGATATAACTCGAGAAATAAGTGATCAATTGTTCTTTAACTTTAGTCATACAGAATATATTCTTCACCGAACATTTCCAAGTTGAAATTAAATTACCCTTGCATTTGGGGGACGATAAGAAGGGGGGTCGAAAGAAAAACCGCTTTTTGACCATAACTCTTTCAAAATAGCTCGGAATAAGCTATGCATTTCAGTAATTAATTAGCATACTATGTATAATTACTATACAAATTCAAATGAACGTACCACTCTTATTTCCGAAGATATGAAACATTTTTTAAAAAACGGCAATTTTATTTGAAGGGTTTTTGCTCATAACACGCAGAGTTTTTGATCAATCCTTATCAAAACTTCAGGAAAGATGACAAAATACAAGAGAAAGAACATACTAAAGCGGTTTTTAAAAATATTAAAAATCCGATGAGATACACTAGGTGGCCAAAAGTATCCGGACACTTTCAAAAATTCACATTTTTACATATAGCTCGAGAAATAAGTGATCAATTGTTCTTTAACTTTAGTCATACAAAATACAGGCTTCACCGAACATTTCCAAGTTGAAATTAAATTACCCTTGCATTTGGGGGACGACAAGAAGGGGGTTGAAAGAAAAACCGCTTTTTGACCATAACTCTTCGAAAATAGCTCGGAATAAGCTATCAATTTCAGTAATTAATTAGCATACTATGTATAATTACTGTACAAATTTTTATGAATGTACCACTCTTACTTCTGAAGATATGAAACATTTTTGAAAAAACGGCAATTTTATTTGAAGGGTTTTTGCTCATAACACGCAGAGTTTTTGATCAAACCTTATCACAACTTCAGGAAAGATGACAAAATACAAGAGAAAGAACATACTAAAGCGGTAAATAAAAATATTAAAAATTCGATGAGATATGAACGTTAAAAGGAAATAATTTTTCACGGCGCATGCGCGAACGACAGAAATTTATAACTACAAAAATATTGTAGCCTGATTTGTACTGCATCTTATAAAAAAAGTTCCAGTTGAATATCATGAAAAATGAAAAAGATATCAGCGATCTAGTGAGCTGTTATTCATTCATTCGCAGGCAATACATAAATAGTGAGGGTCTGTCCACAAAGAGCTATTTTTAAATTAAAGGTTATTGCGTCGTCTTTCAAAACCAACGTTTCAGAGGGTGTCCGGATACTTTTGGAAACGTACGTATAAGGTCTTTTTGGCCGAACAGACGAAATGTGACTTCTATGCCGAATATAAATTTTCAAACTGTATACAATTTAACATTGAAAAAAAATGATCGATTGTCACCACACTATTTTGGACAACCCCTCACTATTTATGTATTGTCTGCGACTGAATGAAATACAGCTCACTAGATCGCTGATATCTTTTTCATTTTTCATGATATTCAACTGGAACTTTTTTTATAAGATGCAGTATAAATCAGGCTACAATATTTTTGTAGTTATAAATTTCTGTCGTTCGCGCATGCGCCGTGAAAAATTATTTCCTTTTAACGTTCATATCTCATCGAATTTTCAATATTTTTATTTACCGCTTTAGTATGTTCTTTCTCTTGTATTTTGTCATCTTTTCTGAAGTTGTGATAAGGTTTGATCAAAAACTCTGCGTGTTATGAGCAAAAACCCTTCAAATAAAATTGCCGTTTTTTCAAAAATGTTTCATATCTTCAGAAGTAAGAGTGGTACATTCATAAAAATTTGTACAGTAATTATACATAGTATGCTAATTAATTACTGAAATTGATAGCTTATTCCGAGCTATTTTCGAAGAGTTATGGTCAAAAAGCGGTTTTTCTTTCAACCCCCTTCTTGTCGTCCCCCAAATGCAAGGGTAATTTCATTTCAACTTGGAAATGTTCGGTGAAGTCTATATTTCGTATGACTAAAGTTAAAGAACAATTGATCACTTATTTATCGAGCTATATGTAAGAATGTGAATTTTTGAAAGTGTCCGGATACTTTTGGCCACCTAGTGTATGAACGTTAAAAGGAAATAATTTTTCACGGCGCATGCGGGAAAGACAGAAATTTATAACTACAAAAATATTGTAGCCTGGTGTATACTGCATCTTATAAAAAAAGTTTCAGTTGAATATCGTAAAAATTGAAAAAGATATCAGCGATCTAGTGAGCTGTAATTCATTCATTTGCAGACAATTCATAAATGGAGAGGGGTTGTTCACAAATAGTGTGGGGACAATCGGGCATATTTTTCAATGTTAAATTGTATACTGTTTAAAAATCTATATTTGGCATAGAAGTCACATTTCGCCCATTCGGCCAAAAAGACCTTATAAGTAGGTGGCCAAAAGTATCCGGACACCCCCTGAAACTTTGGTTTTGAACGATGACGAAATAAGCTTTATTTTAAAAATAGCTCTTTGTGGACAAACCCTCACTATGTATGTATTGTCTGCGAATGAATGAAATACAGCTCACTAGATCGCTGATATCTTTTTCAATTTTCATGATATTCAACTGGAACTTTTTTTATAAGATGCAGTATATACCAGGCTACAAGATTTTTGTAGTTATACATTTCTGTCGTTCGCGCATGCGCCGTGAATTTTTTTTTTCCTTTTAACGTTCATATCTCATCGGATTTTTAATATTTTTAAAAACCGTTTTAGTATGTTCTTTCTCTTGTATTTTGTCATCTTTCCTGAAGTTTTGATAAGGTTTGATTAAAAACTCTGCGTGTTATGAGCAAAAACCCTTCAAATAAAATTGCCGTTTTTTAAAAAATTTTTCATATCTTCGGAAGTAAGAGTGGTACGTTCATTTGAATTTGTATAGTAATTATACATAGTATGCTAATTAATTACTGAAATGCATAGCTTATTCCGAGCTATTTTCAAAGAGTTATGGTCAAAAAGCGGTTATTCTTTCGACCCCCCTTCTTATCGTCCCCCAAATGCAAGGGTAATTTAATTTCAACTTGGAAATGTTCGGTGAAGCCTATATTTTGTATGACTAAAGTTTAAGAACAATTGATCACTTATTTATCAAGCTATATGTAAAAATGTGAATTTTTGAAAGTGTCCGGATACTTTTGGCCACCTAGTGTACAACAGAGTAATGTATTCAGAACTGTGTCCATTGTTGATGCAACACTGCAACGCTAGTAGGATGCAATACTTGGCGAAGGAAAATTGGCAAAGTTTAAATTGATTTAAGCACCATACTGTGCTCCACAAGTATCCCAGGAATTAATTTTGTTGATCTAGGTTTGCTGTTGGTCGCCAAAACACGATGTGTTGCCAAGAATGGAAGCTTTAAACCAGTAACTCTTTCTAACCCTTGAAAATGGTGCGACGGATTTGTCCCGTGCAAGCAGAGGGGGAATAGGAGTCGCGGCGAAGATATCCCATGCGGGGAAGGGGCGATAAAATTTGCTGCGGAGATGTCCTGTTCCGAAGAAATTTATGCTTACGTGTATAAAATTTTGCGGTTTAGCATTAAATTAAAAATTAAAATAGAAAATCAACCAGAAAACAACACGATTAGTTTAATAACAACAACTAAACAAATTCACGACCTACTGCAGCAATGAGTTACGATTTGATCATAGAAATTTTTCCCTTGATCAAACCGGTAATATATTATAGTTTCTCTAAACAGCTGTTGTTTGTATAAATACGATATAATTTCTAGAAACAACGTATGACAGAAAGAGGAGGCAGCACGTTCAATATTTAAAACTAAACGCAATTTTGAAACTATTCCTTGTTTTAAAATTGTTGCCCTAGATGTCTTTTCAAAAACAGTTATCTTTCAATTTCAAAGAATAGATAAATTGTCGAAAAACATCTGAGATAAGTTCGACATGTTTTAGTGTTTCAAAAGTTTCCGCTTGATTTGTTGGAAAACATTTTGCGAAAGGTAATACTATTTTGACATTTTTTCAGAAATGATGCCAAGTAAAATGGCAGATTAAAAAGAAAACAAACTTTTGAAATAACAGGCGAAAATAATTGGTAGAAGGAAACTACTTTTAGAGTAGTACTTTAAGCTGTATAAAAAGTTCTTAGAAAAGTATGTAAGTTTATTTTTAAGCTATTAAAAAAAATTTCTGGATTAAATTTTGTAATAACAATTGAGCATTTTTTTTTTTTTTTTTTGCAATTTCTTATTTTTACCTTCGCAATTTTTATACACGCTTTTTCAGCCTCATTTTCCGCAAAATAAAATAATAATAATAAACGTATGAATAAAAGATTTTAAAAAGAAGTTCCTGTTAGAACTAAACGAGCCTACTTTCCCGCATACCAGCATCGACATTCTTGAATCTGATTAATATTTTCGTAATTACATGTATATAAGACTGCAAAAGTATCTGATCGGCGAGATCTTTCGAACAAAAAAAAAAGGTCGAATTTGCACATAAATTCTGTCGATGGGCGCAAGATTTTGTAATCGTTTAAAAGTGAACAAAAAAATTGTTCAAATCAAAAAGTCAAACACGGGCACGAGGTGTCATTGCCAAGAGTTTCGAACCAAAAAAAAAGTTTGTTCAAATTTGGCTGTTAACTTAAAAGTTATTGAGGAGGGGAGAGAAACAGACTGACACACAACGGTTGTAACGATAGTTTCTTCTTAAGTAATGTTACTTAGGAAGGACTTGGGCATTCCCAAGTAGCACACTTCGTTTTTCAAAGGTTGTAAAATAGTTATTAACGTTGTAACAACCGCTTAACAACGTTTATAAAACGTTTAAAGGTTATTTGTGCTACCTGGGACTGCAATAGGAAAAGTGCCGTCATAAGAAAGAAGGCCCTATAAAAAATGTTGGGGAAAGCTAGAGGATATAAAAGTTTAATATTCATAAATGCTCATATATTTAAAAAAAAAAGGTTTTGCTGATAAGTCGAACCCTGGAGGAACAATATTTTAAGTGTCTTTGCTAACAATATCTTTGAACAATCAACAAAAAAGCTGCAAACATGAATCGCAGCAGAATTAGGATTTATGACCTTTTAAATTTTGGTTGCAGAAAAGTTCTTGAAATCCCATGTTCCCAGAGATTTTCTAGTTCTGCCGTATTTTTTTAGTACTGAGCTATTAAAATCGTTGCCTCCTTTTACGATTTCAAGGTAAACTTCAAGTCGACATAAAACAAAAACTATAACCAGGCTGAGAACCGGCCATCACAAGGGCATGAAGATTGATGGAGAGGGTAGAAGGGTTTATAGAAACTGTTGTAATTTCTTATATACACAGCTTACACCTTGTCATATCTTTGAGTGTCCAGCAATAAGTGCGAACCTGAGGGAAATTGGTGTTTTTCCGTCACTTGTAGACCTTTATGACGATAACATCCAACAAATCGCAAAAGCAGTTATAAGGATCCATGGAGTTATTGAGTTCGGCTAAGTCATAGACACGACAAAAGAAAAAAAGAAAGGTAAACTTTATTGATATGTTTAAGCAGCTTCAATTTTCTGACCCAAATGAGTTATAATCAATTATAAACTAATTCTATTCATAATGTATTTCAAATTAAAACTCAAAAAATATTACTTAGTCTCATTTTCACTATGCGTTTTTATCATGCAAAAATCATCTTTTGTAACATAGTTTACATGCAAACAAATTCTGACATTTCAAATCTCTAAAAAGCAAATCACCAGTCTCTACAATTAGCATAAAAAGTGGACAAGAGCACTAAGTGCAACCAAACACGTTAGCAAACAATCCTGGGAAAAAGAACGTTAGAGTATCTTTAAACAATTTTATTGCAAGGAAACATTATTCTTCTCGCTTCTTCAGGATTATAAAAAAATCCTTTAGTTAAAAAAGAATGATCACATAATTATTAAACTTAAAAGAAAGAAACCTTATCATGCTATAATGCGTTAAATCCATTTTAATTCATATCCACGTTGTTACAAGGCTCTTAACATGTTTATTAGACTTGGAAACATGTAATTAAAATTTGAGAAGAAAATAAAAATGTCGGGTCCAGTTTTTTTTTCCTTACTCAGAACGAGAAAATTTATAATCCATGTGCATACATTTCGCGATGCTTAAACTAACTTAAAAGAAATACATTGTTTACAATAGTAATTAAGGGATTAAGCTTGAAATAGCGTTTCAAAACGGTACTGAATGCACATTATTAAACATGGTAATCTAAACGGATAAAGCAATGCAAATACGTTTTTTTTTTACATCGAAGTATTTTCAAGATTTGATTAAAGATATAAAGAGAACGAAATTCCAGATGGTGTTTCTTCTTTTAAAATTCGAGTGTCTAAATTGCGCAGCTGTTCCAATATTTTTTTAAGCTTTTCCTTTTTGATCATAATAAATTAACATCTAATTTTATAATACTTAAAAATAATACAAATTTTAATTCAGAACGCTTTCCACTAACAAGGCTATCTTTATTTTTACGTTAAAAATGTATTGAGTCTTTTATGAAGTACTAGCCGGGTACCCGGCCCTGCCCGGGTTTCGGCCGGGTATGGTGTTTTAGTGACACTCGTTCATGAATTTTTCAACATTAAAGTGCATATCTATACACACAATGGCTACTTCCGGAAACAATTGCAATTTTTTCTGACTGGACAAACTAAAAAACTGTATTACACACCTTAAATACAAATGCAAGCTACAAATAATGTTTAGGTAAATCGGAAATGTTATAAGCTCGGTACAGGGTGCGGCGGAGAAACTTGCAGACTTGAAAAGTCAACTAAGGGAAAAGTACATCATGTATCAATTTACTACTTTTTATAAGATATGGTACCCATTCTGAATTTTTAAATTAGTTTGATTTAAAAACTACATCGGGAAGAATGACGGCCCTGTTAATGATGCACTCATGTACCCTAGATTTGTTGCACTCTTTCGAGTATATCGACTGATGGAATGTTGGTGATAGCTAACCGGATGTTGTTCTCCAGGCGTTGCAGGGTCCGGGGCTTGTCGTTGTAAACGATCGATTTGAAATACCCCCATAAAAAATAGTCACAGAATGTCTAATCGGAAGAGCGGGCCGGCCACGGTACGTCACCTTTCAAGGAGACGTTATCACTCAACTGGTGAAACACAGCAAGTTTGCAGGGATGAAACTGGAGTTCGTTGTGAAGAATTCGTCTCAGTGTCCAATTCAAAATCCCCAAAGCAGCAGCGTGTTTACGCGCCGAACGCCTGGGAGGGCGCAAAAACGACTCCCTCACTTTTTCGACGTTTTCTAGGGTTCTGGAAATCTGTTGACCTCCTGGGCCTCTGTATGGCACACTCTCACTTTTCCTGAATGTTTTCACCCACAAAACAGTCGATTCTCAGCCAGGAATGGGAAAAACGGGCAGAATTTTGAACCGAGTTCGGAAGGCACGTTGAGTGGCGACCACCGAAACATTATTTGAAAAGTAAGATTCGGCGGCGAACGCTCGTTGCTCTTTTGTCCAACGCATGGCGACAACTAAACTATGAGATAACAAAACTTCAGGACCCTCTATTTAAAATGAGACTCTTCCCACTCCTTTCTGACCACTACTTGATAATTAGCATCCAATTAAAATCAGCAAGTTTCTCTGTCGCACCCTGTAAAATCAATCGCACTGGAGTCAAGTATTTCCAAACATTACACGTAAAATAAGTCCCATCATTAGTTTATATCCTTGTGACTCAGAGCATTTTTTAACATAGGGACTAGGCGACACTAATGTCGCCTAGTGAAGAAAATTTGTCGCCTAGAAAATGCAAAACAGAGTCACTGGGCGACATTGTAAAATCCAACATTTGGTCACTCCTAGTTTTCGTAAACGGAATTCTTTCTTTCTCTTTTTTTCCCCTTCCTAAAAGCCTCCACCGCTTCTCCTAAAGCCTCCAACTACATGAAACTTCAAGAAACCGGTTAAGTATTTGCTCTATTCGTAATTATCTATAGTGGTTCTTTTTATATATAGTACAGTATTTTATTAATTAATTTATATATTTCACAATTCTTTGCACAGTTTTTTTTTTTTTTTTGTACTTTTTGCAAAAAACTACAAGAAAAGAGTAACACATGTACAGTCTTTTAACTTATCCCGCCAGAAAAGAAAAAAAAGTTGTATTTTTGTTTCATCTTTTTAGATTGAATTTAATTTTACAAATATTGGGTAAAATTTTCCAATTTTTTTTAAAAATATTATTTAAAATATTAAAAATAAGTGTTTTTTTCAAAATAAAATTTTATATCTATTTTGGGTTTTTCCTCCCCCCTCCCAGACACATTTAATGACAGACAACCGCCCCGTGTCGCCCAGTGAAAAATCCTTAAAAAATACTCTGTTGTGACTACATTGGTGAAAACATCTTATGTACCTAACTTAGAAATTTTTTGACTAAAAACATTTTCTGTTCTCTAACTGTTGCCAAAATCAACTATCTTTTTATTTAGTCTCGTTAGCGATTATTGGCACAGATGAATCTGAAAATCCTAAGAAAGCAATAAATTTTATACTTACTCCAGAGAAGCCTTGGTTCACATTTTCATTATGATCACCATTAATATTGTTGCTACCAGGCAAAAAATTTTTGCAACAATGGGCTGAAAATTTAATCATTTAATGGGGAAACTATACGAAATTTACTATTTTCCATAATAACTTTTTTAAACTAAGCTTTTTAGAAATAAATTATAGCTTATCCTGCTCCTTGTTACTGCAGCTATCTACGGTGAAAAAATTGTTAAAATCTGTCCAGTAGTTTTGAAGTTTACCCCGGACATACGCATACAAAAGTAGTCTTTTATGTATATAGATTACAAGTGAGTATTTTCCTATTTTAGTAAAACAGAAAATAAAACAACTATCTTTCCATCATTAAATAGTTTGTTATTAAATCAACTTTTCACTCGGTTAGAGTTTTACTTAAAATAGTTTTTACAATCCTTGTATCCTGATTTTAGCCGCTATACAATGCTTCATAACTTTTCTTCTACAGTGAACTCTCACTTATGCGCCGGCCCAAGGGACCAACAGAAAAAGGCGCATAACTGAGAGAAACGTATAAGTAAACAAGCTTATTTAAAGGACTAAAACGCAACATACGTTCTAATGAGCGAATGAATAAGAATGTTTCTATAGACAAGGGACATATTACTACTGCTTGGCAATTACTGTAACATAACTACAATGATGAAGAGAAAACAAAAATTGTAGCATTACAAACTGTTTCCTTTAAAATGATCCATAATAAGTAATTGCCCCTCTCCGAGCTCTAGTTCATACGGAAAAAATGCCTTCCGTTAGCAATAAAGGCGGAAGATTAAAGATGAAAGTAAAGGAAATGCTTTTTTTTAAAGAAAATTTATTAAATCGTTTACATTTTAATCAAAATTCGGCGCATAAGTGAAATATTTATCTTTAGAGTGACGCATAAACGAGTGATACTATCATTATTTTGCTATGGAATGTGTGGGTCTATTTAAAATCGTCGTATAAGTGAAAAGGCGCATAAAAGAGGCGGTGTATAAGTGAGAGTTCACTGTATTTTAGGCCAAGAAATTCATAAAAACCAGAAATGACTGCTTTGTTAAAACTATAAGTTGCACAAGGCACCTTTAACAGTAAAACGTTGAAGCACCAGCGGTACCTCTTGAACGGTGCCTCTTGCCTTCCTATGGCACCCTTGTAAGTAACATTTGTCTCCCTAAGGCACCCATAGAGTGCCATATGGAGCCAAATGGCACCTTTAACACATTTATGCCTAAGTTTCTTTTAACAGTTTTTTTTTATTTTTTTATTTTTATCTGCTTGAAACTCTTACTTGGAATGGTTTACATACCTTTTAGGCTTAAAATAGTTCGCTGTTGCCATATTTATTAAGTCATTTAACGTCCTGTTTATGGGATATTTTGCAGATATGTGAGCAAAATACGACCTTACTTGACTTTTGTTTTGCAAAGTAACATTATATAAGGCATCTCTGATCAATCGAAAGCAAATCATTTTAAAATAGTTTCATTTTATGAAAAATAAGTTCGCAAAAAAAAAACTTACTTTCTGTGGCTACCCATGCCGGATCGTTGCTTGACCGATTTGTCTGAAAATCGCTGTCGATAAATAAACTCTGATGTCCAAATAGTGTCTCTAACTGGTTTTCTCGAGAAGAAGGACTATTTAACTTGTGAAAAACAGCTTAAGTAAAATGATATACCCATTAAATTTTTTTGTATGCAGTAACTAACAAAGCGTCCCGTTTTTAGGCTACTGGGCATAAATAGGTTAAGGGTGCCATAGGGAATTAAAAGGCATCCTTCAGGGGGTGCTGCTTGTGCTACAACGTTTCACCTGTAAATGTGCCTTGTGCAACGTGTAGTTATAACAGTGTGGGGTACTTGAAAAACGATGCCTTAAAAAACCCTAAGGGTTCTGCTCCACATTGACGTAAAGCAGAAAAATAAATCAGAAACGTAAAATGGATTAAATGGTGTTCCTATGGAAAGTACCCGGATTTTCGGTTTCTGCCTTCGGTTTCGGTCGCGTTTTCTGCTGATGTGGAGCAGGGCCCTAAGAGACTCTCAGTTTTATATTTTATTTACGTACATTTTGGCGCAAAAAATAATTTCACATGATGAGGAGTTATTTCCTATAAACGAAAACGCGAGGATTTCCTATTCCTTCCGAATTCCTTTTTATGTGTGCTAAATCCATCTAATGAACAAAAATACGCATAAAATTGAAGAAGTATAATAGCTGAGGTATCGTGAGTTGCCGTGAAAACTTTAATATGTTTTAAATACTCGGTACGGACAACCAATTCGAATTCATAGAGAAACGCCCACAAATACATTTGAAACTGTACACCGTTAGTGCCATACACCTACATACAGCTGCAGATGTAAAGAATTCATAAAGTTTGACACAAAAGTCCAATTCTACTGCAATGTAAATCACTCCTTCTCACCATGAAGGGTTAAGCAAATTAAAACATCACTTCTCTAGAGAAACCGAAAGCAAAGAATAACAAATTGAAAAAAAAAGGACATCAGGACAGATTTCTTAAAGGAAAGACCTCCCAGATCACACGCACCCGATACACAGGGCAAGGCTGCCATTAAAGTTAACAACTGACCTAAAGCCCCACCGAGTAAGAGCATCGTACTTCTTCTTTTCCTCATAAAAAGCTCAATGAGCGAGGGTGCTTTGGAACGTTTTATGTGTGGATGCGCCCGCCGGGGGCCCTCTTACTATCTTTTGATGATTGTTCTTTCCCGGGCTTCGAGAACTTATGTCTTCACGTTGCCAAGATCGGTATCAATGTAGGTGTAAGTAAAGAGTTATGATTCTGGAGGAGAAGTTCGAGGTTTTTTCAGGTGTTTATTGAGTTGTGGGAGATGTGGTGTTCTGAAAGTATGATAATAAGCTCAGAAATGTGTCATAAGGAAACTTTTACATGAGAGTGAAGCAAAATGTTCTTCTTTCTTTTTTCTTTTTCTTTCTTTCTTTTGTTTTTTCATTTCAAATTACTTTGTTTTTTAGTAAAATTCTTTTAGGTATAAAAATGAGCTACTGGGATCTCAGCTAATGTATTTTTCTCTTTTTAGCCTACTTTCCCAGTTAAAGTAAAATTAAGACGAAAAAAGAAGTTCTGTCAAGAACTAAACGAGCCTAGTGTCCCGCATACCGACATCGGCATGCTAGCACGTGATCAATATTCTCTTAAATATCTGAGACTGTAAATTAAGTCAAACATACCTTTTTAACACATAAAGCTGATTTCTAAAAACAAAATATGCCTCTCTCATCTGATGAAATAGGCACGGAAAAAGTAAACAAAAGAGTTACATTGTAAATACCTTCAGGGTTGCCAGACGTCCCGGATTTCAAGGGACAGTCCCGTTTTTTGAAATATTGTCCCGCGTCCCGGGGAACTTTGATATGGGACGGCTAAAGTCCCGTATTCTGGCTAGAAGCAGCATTTTACAAAACGAAACATTTTTTTCAGAAAAAAAATGAAGTAAAACAAAAAATGTGAAATAGAGTGATAAGAAAATTAATTGAATTATAATATTTTCCTGTTTTGAAGTAATGTTATTATTCTATTCATTTAGAGCAGAAATTATTGTGACAATCAATTCAACAAACGTTCATTGTAAAAGTGGTGTATCTCCTTGTAAATGATTTTACTATGCCTTATTTTATAAAAAGCCCTTCTCAATTTTTCAATTATAAAAGAAATATGCGTGTTCAGCTACTATTAGTCACTAGATTTTTTTTGAATCAATCAATCTGATTTTTTTGAAATTTGCTTCGCTTCGCTTTTATACTAAAAGATGTAACTAAATGTTATTCCATTTAGCAAACAAATACGCGTTTTAAAAACTTGAAGATGCATAATTTTTACAATGAGCGACAAAACTATAAATTACAGTGAGTTTTATGGCATCCTAAAGACCATCAAAACTTAGAAAGAGTTATTGCAGCAGTAAAATCTGGTCGCAAATATGATTTTAAAAAAGGAATTTCCCAAGGTTATATAAGAATAATTATCATGTTATAATATTGACAAAAGTGTACAGTTTTTCCCCAAAAGATATTGAATACTGATTTTTTTTATTTGTTTTAGGTTAACTTATTATAGAGAGTTCACGTAGTAAAGTTGAATTCTATGTCTACTTAATTGCAATCAAAATTTTTGTTAATGACTCATAAAAATTATTTTGCGTTCTAATTCCCCCATTGGTACGTCTAGCTTTTTTAAAAAGTATATACTAAACATTAATCATCAGTAGAAGCGACTATTATATCTTTCACGCCACGACTGGCCAGTCATTTGGGACATCAGAACGGGTGGTCAATGGCTTTGTCCCTGGATTTGGAAATTAATGTATTTTCATATAAGTGGGCGTGGCTTTTGCTTTTTTTTTTTTTGGTATAATTTACATAAAATTTTGGCATAATCCACAACCGGCCAAATTTGAAATGACGGGCCTGCGTCAGGAAAAACGGGGTTAACAACAGGGAAATACGAATTTTCACAATAATTAGTGGAAAACCTTTCCCCACCGATATTTATGATGAAAAATAACAATGCAATGGTAAAAAATGAAGTTTTTATTCATATGATCATTGTGAATTTTTTTCTTTATTTATATTTGTGAGAAGCGTTTAATATCAAAGTCAAGGTTTCAAAAATTCAACCGTTAGACTTCATCTCTCAATCCCCCCCCCCCCCCAAGAGCCTGTCCCGTATTTACAGTTCTTAAATCTGGCAACACTGAATACCTTTCAAAAAATGCAGTTATTATAGTTCTCCCATAGAAACATTCTTTGATTGTTTTGATAAAAGAATCAAAAATAGAAAGCGCATCAAGACACATTTTATCAAATAAAAAATAATCATTCCTGAATAAAATATCTCGAATTTAATTTCTAATCCATTGATAGTAATTAAATTAATAAATTATAAAATTTTCTCTCACATGCATAATTTTTATTCGAACAAAAATCCTCTGCCAAAAATAAAAATAATAATAAATAAGATGAAATAAATAAATAAATGAACAAAACATGGTCTGCACAGTTCTTTTGTTTTAAGAGTAAGAGTCAGCACATTTTTTCCCAGCCTGCATTTCTCCATGGCTGCGGAGTTGGAGGATTCGGTTTTGGAATCGGAGTTAAAAAATTAGAGTCGTCAGTAGAAGTCAATAGGCAGAATCAGGGTCGAAGGCTCTAAATTTCTCATAGTAGGAGTCGGTCGATTTTTCCGAGTCTGAATTTCCGCTATGGTTGCGGAGTCGAAGTCAAGAAGTCAGAATTGGAGTCATGAAAACAGCTTGTTCAGAAAAATATTTTCCATATATTCTTCAACAAACCATTTTCTAACAATATTAGTTTGAAGAAAATTGGCCTTTAAATTCAAGATCTAATTTGAGCTTCCCCGTAAGCGCTGATGTTAAGTTTTTTTTGAAAAGTTCAAAGTTGAACCAAAAAGTCTTCAAATAAAAAAAAAGGAAAAAAATATGGGAATGAAGTGTCCTTGCCGAGATCTTTTGAACAAAATAAAGACTACTCAAATCGGACTGTTCACTAAAAAGTTAGTAGCAGGTTGGACGCACGGTTCAAAATTGATCGAAGAATTGTTCAAATCTAAATGAAATACGGGAATGAGGGGTACTCGCAGAGATACTTCGAACAAAAAAAGTTTGTTCAAATCGGACTGTTGAATCAAACATGGATTTTTCAGCTGAAAAATTCATATAAATTTTTATTTTCAGGCATATTTTATTAAATATAAAACATTACATGTAATTCATAGATTTATGCAATCATGCCTAATGATTGGAAATTAAGTGAAAATTCAAAGTTTGAAAAAAAAAAAAAATGTGACGCATGTAGCATTTTGAAATTTTCCTTTCCTTTTTTTTAATTGAAAAATTTCAAAAAAAGTATTCATTGTTTTTACCCAAATTTTTTTATGCTTTTAGATGTAGTAAATATACAAGCATACAAACTTTTAGACATGTAGATCAATAAGCGAAAAAAAAAAAAAAACATTTTTTATGTCCACTGTAGCCTTAAAAACAATTTACCGTACAGTCATAAAAAAAGGAAAGAACTGGTATACTTCAAAACTTTAATATACTTTAAGCAAATTTCTTTCTAAATTTAAAGTTTGAAAGCTTCGTTTGCACTTCTTTCAATGTGGATGCTTAACTAAATGTTAAATAATTAAGATAAAATCTATAAAATTTTCATTAAATGTTCTGACAAAAATTTTAATGAAAAATCATTGAATGTATCGTTTCTTTAATTTCTTAATTATCTTCCTCTCCTTTGGGAAATCAATAAAAAATTAGCCGTTAATAAACCCAGAAATAATGAAAACTTCTGGAAGCTTAAAAGTTACACTATCATCACAGTGAAGCAATTTTTTACTTTGCTTCTTCCTTTTTTTTCTTCCCTAGTAATGATGACTCTAAAATTACAAGAAGGTTAATTTCAAGAATCGATTACCGTTTTTCAACTTTTGTTTTCCTTCACGAAATACTGTTTTTTTTTTTTTTGGATACCCATATGTCCGAATATATTTGTTTGAGAATATTAAATTTCTTTGTTAAATGTTTACTGTTTTAGTTTCTTTATATATATATATATATATATATATATATATATATATATATATATAATATATATATATATATATATATATATATATATATATATATATATATATATATATATATATATATATATTATATATATATATATATATATATATATATATATATATATATAGATGTACACATAGCAGTGGTCGGAAATAGGGCGCTACAAGTAGCGAAACTACTGTAGTAATAGCTACATTTTTTAGTAGGTTGTAGTGTAGCGCACTACTTTTTTAAAAGAGCAGAGTATTGAGTAGCGCGATACCAAAAAAAATAGTAGTTGTAGCGATTTCTGGAAACTACTATTAAATTAAAAAAATAAATAAATAAATGAAAAAATTAAAAAAAGAGAGAACGAATGAAAAAAAAGCAAAAAAAATCTGAAAAGGACAACTTATAGCAAAAAAAAAAAGAACAAAAAGCAAAAGTAGCAAATAAATTCAAAGACAATCCCTATTTCTATTCCATATTCAAATGATTTAATTTATTAATGTAAACCACTTTTCGAATTTTTCGGTCAAACCTCAAACGGTGTATGCTTTTTATTTATTTATTTTTTTAAAAGTAGCGAAGTAGCGACTACAATTCAAAAGTAGTTTGTAGTCGCTACATTTAAAAACAAGTAGTTTTAGTTGTAGTAAACTACATGTATAACAAACTAGTTGTAAAGTTTACAAGTACCTTTGTGCTATTGGTGTAGAGAAAATTACAACGTTAAGGAGGCACGAATAAGCAGGGATACTGCAGAGACGTGTTTCGGCGGAACAAGGAACGCCTTTTTCAATGCAAAAAAATTTTTGATTTTATGGATGCACAGAAAAAGCGTTCCTTGTAACGCCGAAACACGTGTCTGCAGTATCCTTGCATATTTGTGCCTCCTTAACGTTGTAATTTTCTCTAAACTAGTTGTAGTTGTAGTTCGCTACCAAAGAAATCTAGTTTTTCCAACCACTGACGCATAGTTTAGTTTCTCCTTTTTTTAGTTTATTTTCTTTTATTTCAAAAGCTCGGCGGTAAAAGTGCACCCCCTAAACAGCTCTCGAGGAAAAAACATGCTATTAATGAATAAATGCATTGATACATTGGTGCTCAAAAATAAAAGCAAACATGCAACGCCGGAAAGCAAATGCGCAGGATGCCTTTGCAACCATACGCTCATCTCTTTGCATTGAAAAAGGCCTTCCTTGTAGCACCGAAACACATGTCTGCAGAATTATTGCGCATTAGGCGTTTTTAACGTTTGTATGTAGCTTTTATAATATTAATAACAACCATGAGGATTTTCGCAGTTTTTAGTTGTTAATTAATCACATTTTATTTTCAAAAGCCAGTTCAATGAAAATGTAACCCCCCCCCCCTTTTTTTTTCGGAGCTCATGCCTCCTTGTCTGATATTTTTAAGTTCCGCAAAAGCTGTCAAAAAAACATGTTAGTTCCATGACTAGTCAAAGGATGGCAGCACGAAACATTCTAATTTCAACTCCATGAGGTATAGCTTAAGGCGCATTGATCCTACCTTCTGATATTTTCTCGTAAACTAAACACAGATCGTTAGTTTAAAAATCATATGAGTATGAGTAATTCTTTCTTCCATAAAATATTTATTTACTTATTTCTTTCACTGTTAAAATCTGTTCCCTGTTTCTTTTCTTCTTCTTTTTTAAAGATTTGCTTCAGATAAGTTATCTCCTAAAGTAAATTATAGGAAGTTTTCAGATTTTGAAATGTTTTCCGTTTTGTGAAACCGCGTCATGTAAAAAAAAAAAAAAAGTTTAGTTCAAAACTGAAAGAAAGAAAGAAAATACTAGTGTTTTTTTTTTTTTCTTTTTTACCCACATTCCCGTAAATGTAAAAAGAAAGCGAAAAAAGGCACGAAAAAAATTTTACTGAATCTCCATAATGTCACTAAAAAAGACAACAATAAATAATATTTTTTAAAAAGTTTTGAGAGTTTAAAAATCAGTATGCATTGAAGCTAGAGAAAATATGAATCTGTCTATGTGTCGGTTTGTTAGTCTGTCTCCCCACCCCCACTCTCAAACTTTTTTTTTTTTCGAAGGAAATCGGTGACTTCACTTTATATGCCAAAGTTTACTTTTTTTTACAGTTCGAACTAGATTTCGTTTAACTTTGAAGAGTAAAAATTTTAACCCAACCAACTACTGGTTTCTTTAAAGAAAATAGATTTTGAACTTAGGTAGATTTGCTTCAAATAAACATTGTCGTAAAAAGCTCTTGGTGAAAAACATTAACAAAAAAAAAATTATTTTAATCTTGAAAGATATTTTTTTACAATTGAAAAAATTATAACATAAACGCCACTGAAGGATTAAAAGCCTTCTAACCTAACAAAACAATAATACTAAAAACAAACAAAGTTTGCCGAAAGAATCAGAAGATTGCAACCAAAAATTTATCAAAATGAAAAACCCAGCTTCTCTTCAGTAGAAAAGAGTTCAAGTATGAGCTCGATATCGATATAATTCGAAATATATTAAAAACCTGCTACCACCCGAAGAGAAGTACCGATGAAAATACACCTATCGAAATTGTTAATGAGCTATTAAAAGAAACAAAAAACACTCCTAACCTAATGTATCATATAACACAAATCTCTTCAAAGTTTTTGTTTGCATTTTATTTTATTTATTTATTTTATTTTATTTATTTATTTATTGTATTAAAGTTATCAAGGTGAAAGGAAGAATATTTGTACTCTAAAAACGTAGAAACAAAAAGTCATGCGGTCATTTTCTTGTAACTTTTGATTATATCGGCACTCACAATCGGCATTGGAAAAAACATTTCTTGTAACTTCAAAACATGTCTCGGCAGCTTTTACCGTTCTTTTGTATTTTTAACGTTAGTTTGGACTTCGAATATTTCAGTAAAAAATTAAAAGCAGTTGTAAAAAATAATAATAGTAAGAGTGATATTAATAATATTAATAATAATAATAACAACAACAACAACAATAATAATAATGATGATAATAATAATAATAATAATAATAATAATACTCATTATTATTATTAGCATAATAATAATCATAATAATAATAACAATAATAATAACAATAATAATAAAATTAAATAATAAAATTAATAATAATAATAATAATAATAAATAATAAAATTAATAATAATAATAATAATAATAATAAATAATAAAAGTAATATTAATAATAATAATAATTGTATTTATAATAATAATAATAAATAATAAAAGTAATATTAATAATAATAATAATTGTATTTATAATAATAATAATAATAATTGTATTTATAATAATAATAATAATAATTGTAATTATAATAATAATAATAATAATTGTTATAATAATAATAATAATAATAATAATAACATTTTCATCCTGCTGCATAAAGATGTTATCAGTTCAAATTTGGTCTGCCTGATCAACAGAAAATATGTTTTTCTTTGAAAATGTGTCAATGTTTTTGCCATAACCACCTTCATAACTTTCCCCACAACAACCGTTTCAGTTGGTTTACATTGTGTCGCCATCTACTGTACGTTGATTTTAGTAAAACGTTTATTCTACTTACATTTTAATACTATGCACAAATTTTGAAAACAGTTGTACGTACCCAGGACAAACTGAACAACATTTCAGCTAAAATTTGCATGTCTTCTGAAAGCATCAGCAATATCTGCCAATAGGAGCTATTACTTTCTTACGATGTATTGAAACCTATTATAGAAAAGAGGGTCGATTTATCGCACGGGCACTCGGAGCCCGGGCGCTGGGCATAAAATTTCGAAGCGGCAGGGACATTTTTCACAGTATGATTTAAATGTTTTTTTCAAAATCTGCTCCTTCGCTTTTTTTTTTAATGCTCTTTCGCTTTGTATGCTCTTTCGTTATTAAATAATCAATGTCTTTTCAAAAACTCAAAAGAATCAACGTGTGTGTTAAAAAACGCGCATTCGAAATCGCTCTTCTTACATTCCTGCTTTTTGCCAATTCTACAAGAGAGTTTTTCCCTTTCAAGCTTTAAGAGCTTCGATAGTTTTGTTGGAGTAAGGTTTTTCAAAATCTGAAGGAAAACGCCGCGTTTTGTAAGAAATAATATTCGGAACTAAGGAAAAAATAAATACTGCAGATATTTCACTAATTTTGAAATTTTTAAATAATAAAAGTTGAATTTTTAGATGTAATTTTTAAAAAGTAATAAAAGTTTAAATAGTATTTTTTTCAAAAAAAAATTATAGAAAACATTTCTTGGAATGTTTTTTTTTATTTCAGAGGGGGTTAAAATGCTAAAAGCCCACCCCTTGCATGCGGCCTTACATTGCATATATCATGCCGTCAGTTAAATCCCCCCCCCCCCCACCACCACCACAGTGGTTCAGTATTTAAGATGTGCCCCTTCATTCTTGGTGTGCGATATCTATGACGCAATCTTCTAAAATAAGTTTTAGAAAACTATGCTGCTGCCATCTGTTGAATAGAAGAGGACAAATCGGAATCGTAAGATGCTTTTTTTACTTTCTTCTATATCTAATATATAGAAGAAAGTGTTGGATTCGTGAAAATTTTCGAATGTCGAATTTTGACGGATTTGCACGTTTTGAGCTGCGTTGAGTCCATTTCGATCATTTTTGGAAAATGTCTGTCTGTGTGTCTCTGTGTCTGTGTGTGAGTCTGTATATGTGTGACCAGTTTTTGTGGCCGCGTTAGAGCAAAAACTACTGCATGAAATCGAACAAAAATTTTTGCACATATGCACCACCATGTGAACTGGTGCACCTGACTTTTTTTTAGCTAATTCCTCCAAGGGGGGTGGAGCAATCGCTCGTGTTCTGCACGTGGGTGATTGCTATATCTCAGGAAGTAACCGGCGGAATCAAACGAAAATCGGTCCATAGGTAGACCCTACTGAGTACAGGAGCTAATTTAATTTGCGTTTAATATCTCGAAGGGGGGTGTTGCAATCGCACGTATTCTGCGTGGAGGTGATTGCTATATCTCAGGAAGTAACCGGCGGAATCAAACGAAAATTGGTCCATAGATAGACCCTACTAAGTACAGGTGCTGATTTAATTTGCATGTCAATATCTCGAGGGGGTGGGGCAATCGCAAGTGTTCTGCGCGGGGATGATTGCTATATCTCAGGAAGTAACCGGCGGAATCAAACGAAAATTGGTCCATAGGTAGACCCTATTGAGTACAGGTGCTGATTTAATTTGTGTGTCAATGTCTTGAAGGGGGGTGGAGCAATCACACGTGATCTGCGCTGGGGGGATTGCCATATCCCAGGAAGTAACCGGCGGGATCAAACGAAAATTGGTCCATAGGTATACCCTATTGAGTACAAGTGCTGATTCAATTTGTGTGTCAAAATCTCAGAGGGGGATAAAGCAATCAAAAGTGCTTATTTTGTCATTGCACCTACTGTATCTCGAGAAATATTGCTGCCATTTGAATGAAATTTGGAATAACACTAACCCAATATGGAAGCAAGCATCGATTAAATTTTGGCGCCATTCGCCCCAGGGGGAGGGTGGGGTGATTTTTGCGCTTAGTCAAAAATACGAAAAATTAATTCATTAAAAAATCGCTTTCACGCTATTTAATTATAAAAACAGCTGAAAACTTCCAATGATTTGAAATTTTTAACTGTTGCCAATTTCTTTTTATTAACAAATAAAATATTTGCAATTAACCTAAACAGATCTTTTGCAATTTTTTCCAATTTCGCTCATTGATTCTGCATTTGCAGGGTTATTACGATAATTGGAAAATTGGAGCTGTCTCCAATTATTCGGGCGAGTACGTATTTTATTTTGTAACCGGAATTCATAAGATAGATATAGAAGAAAGTTTCGTGAAGGCCACGACAGCTAGTTTGGAAAATGTGTGTGTGTGTGTGTGTGTCCATAGGTAGACTCTATTGAGTACAGGTGCTGATTCAATTTGTGTGTCAATATCTCAAAGGGGGGTGGAGCAATCGAAAGAGCTTATTTTGTTATTGCACCCTCTGTATTTCGAGAAATATTGCTGCGATTTGAATGAAATTTGGAATAACACTAACCCAATATGGAAGCAAGCAAGCTGCAGTCGTCTCCTGCAGTTAATTTTGATTGGTGGTGCCATCTATATTTTTTAAGAAAGTAAAAGGTCCACAGATAATATCTAAAAAGGATTGAAACGAAAAAAAAACCCGTATTTTCTAGCTACAGTAGCTCAAACTTGACCCGTGCTGAGCTCGTGCTTAATCATCTACAACAAAAACAGCACCCCGAGCTGAGCTCTGGCTTAGACCGGAAAGTGTTAATAATTTTAGGGAACTCGATGAGATGAGGTCAACACTGGTGCGATCTTAGACTATTAGCCTTTTGCGGACCTAGCACAATCCTTCGATATGGCACCCACTCTTTAACGTACTTTCATGAAGGCGCGGATGTCTCTGATAGACGTAATTTTGAGGCCCAGTTTTCATCAGATGGGGGCACCTTGGCTCTTTAGCAATGCGAAACCGCAATGGGAATTTAGTTTAGCCGAGGGAATTGTAAATAAGACGAATATCCAAGGGATACATGCAATACACTGCTAACTGGGTTATTCCATCCAAGGACTGCAGCTTTGTGCTTGTAAGCAACTTATCAACTTGGAATAGAAAGTAACCGTGCCAGAGGCAGAAATCCTCTAATACAAGGCTAAGAGCTCTAAAAAATTGGAAGGAAATGTAAAATAAGAACACCAGCGAGAGATCGCATAATGGTACATTGTTAAAAATACTGGTTGCGATTGGCACCTTTCCGGGGTGAAACGCTTGTAGCACCAGTGGCACCCAGTAGAGAGCCGAGATTTCACCCTTGGCTTGGGTGAAAAACTGGCACCCTCAATTCAACAAGCAGCATGGGTGAAAGATGGAACCGTATAGGAGAGAATAATGGCACCCTCACTGTTCACTATTGCAGATCCCCCCTGTGCTGTGTGCGTTTTTGTTTTTCAATTATATTTACTTTTACTTATTGTTTTTGTTCACGAAGTCTTGGTATATTTTCACCTTGAACTCCGATTTGAAAATGATCGAAACTTTTAATTTAAGGCACTTTCTCACAGTTCAGACTTTTCCAACATATTTTAAAAGAATTCATGACTTGGATTCAACTCAGTAGTTTTAAAATGCTATTGACATTTTCTATAGCATTATCTGTACCGAAAATGAAGAGGGAAGGTGTTTTATGGATCCCTTTCAAAAACAATCAAAAATATTCAGTTGTATTATTCTATCAATAAAAAATTGAATCGCTTCATTAACTTCTAAAATTTTAATCAAGAGTAACATATTAATACAGACGTATAGTTTGACATTTAGATATCTTTATAAAATAAAAGATAGAGGTATTTGAAAAGCAGTGTTTGTTAAACGCCAAGTTCCTCGATATATTAAAAATCGAAATATATTTTAAGGATCTATTCATTTCAACTGATGGAACAAAAAAAAGTAAGCTCTTGCAATAACTAACTCATCATTCGTTATCAAATACGCCAACAAAATATATTAGCAAAAGTACGTAATGCAAATCATGGCATTAAAATAGCATATACATATACGTATGATAAAAACAAATAAGAAAGAAAGAAAGAGTCAGGCAGAGTTTTTTTTTCCTTTCCTTCGCACTATGCTGCTTGTTGGCTGTGTCTACGCAGCAAAAGAGAATCGCTACACAGAGATAAATTTCCATTAGAACATTTTGTAAAGAGAATGTTGGAAAATCTTAGAGCTATGATTAAATGCATGTACTCACGTGTTAATTCGAAGATTAGAATGAAGAATTAATCAATTTTTGTACTTAACTCTAGGTTATATCCAAGACTGAAAACACTATACCACGAATTCTGTCATGTCGACGTAAACAAGATGTCCGCCTTTCAAATGGTTGATGATGATGATGAGAGCTTGGAGTCGTAATGCGCAGACGCAGGCTATCTAGGGTGCCTTACAGATGTCTCACTGAACATGTGCAAGCCTAAAAGGTGCCGATGACGCTTCAGAGTTAGCTTAAAGCACTCTCTGAGAGACCTTTTGGTACGGAAAGAGCATTTCAAATTCGCTATGGCACCTCATGGCACCTTGCTTTCACCCCAGCTTTCTTATTGGCATCCCTGCGGCGCTCGTAGTTTTAACAGTGTACTGCCAACTCGTAAATTTAAGGCAGGCTCTGGTATAAAGTGGTAAGTTTCCGCCTCTAAGCCAAGGCTTAGGCAGAAACACATACAATATGGCTCCAACTCATTTATTCCATCCATTTATTCCATTTTCGTGCTTGTTATGCTTGTTGTCCGGACTGATAACGGCATAACAAGCACGAAACTGCAGTCCTTGAATGGAATAAATGAACCGTATTGTATGTGTTTCTGCCTTAGCCCTGGCTTAGGGGCGGTAACTTACTGATTTTTCTGATGGATCTTTATATCCAATTGCGCTTAGGCATATAAGTACCCACTATTTTCTGAACCTTTAAACTCCACAGATTGACCACCGCAGGTCAGAACCCGGGTCTAACGCTTGGAAGGCAACGCCTAAATGCAACCAGCCAAATTGAATTATTATTATTATTATTATTATTATTATTATTATTATTATTATTATTATTATTATTATTATTATTATTATTATTATTATTATTATTATTATTATTATTATTATTATTATTATTATTATTATTATTATTATTATTATTATTATTATTATTATTATTATTATTATTATTATTATTATTATTATTATTATTATTATTATTATCATCATCATCATCATTATTATTATTATTATTATTATTGCTGTTGTAGTTGAAAACATGCCATTAACTACAATAAAATTAATACATAAAGGCAAACAATGTTCGGAAAATCGCATGACCAAATAAATGCTTTACTCCGAGCCTGATGGTTACAGCAACTAATGACTAATGTAATAAAAGACTAAGGAAACTTAGAATTTTCGAGTAAGAAAAATTATAGGTGTTGCACATCTTTAAATTATAGCTGCTTCATTAACGGAAGCTTTTAATTTGTTTGAGCTTTGCTTTTATCAATGGTACAAAATGAACATCGTAAACGAAAGTTTCTTTTTTAATTACATTTTACTGTTCATACTATTCGGAGTTTGACTGACAAACTGTTACGTGTCCAAGTTACATTTTTTGAAAATAAGCCCTTGAACATAAAAATTAGTCCATTTAACTTTCGAATTGCTATACCATCAGTTTTAAAACTCGGCATTACATTTTAATTTTTTTTTCCCCGTTTGAATGCCTTTATAAATCTTCACGTCAAATATTTACACCTTTCCCACGGAAAATACCAGTTACGGTTAAAAGCAGCTCTTGCTGAATATTTAAAAGAGATACTTACTGAAGCCAAAAATAAAGACCCGTCTCTTCTTTTGATATTTATTACTTAGCGCTGATTTACGTGTCAAATAAAGATGCGATCTTTTCCCAAATGAAATACTTAAATATTTGAATATATTCTGACGCGTTTAGTTTTTTTTTTCACATTTTATTATGATAAAATAGACAACATTGAATAGTTAATTCCAACCCAGAATATTTATACTTTACGCACATCTGACATTCATGGAGAATTTGAAGCGGAACTTTATTCGTTTTAGAATTTTTCTAACAAGGAAACTGTAGCCACGTTCATATATTATTAAAACATATTTCAAAGTACTGCTTTAAGTGAGAAAATATGCAAATAATTAATAAAAGTTTACTATTCGTTGTTTCTCTGTGTTTAAATATTTCTACTCTCTATGTTTTTATACTCTATAGTATCTACTCATGGGAAAATGTTAGAATGTTAATGAAAGTGTGTAAACTTTATTTATTTGCAACAATATCAATCTTATGTATTATTTCTAGAATATTTTTCAGTTACCACGTCAGAACTTCCTTATTTGTTCCCATGATTTACTCCTCATTTTCGGATTATATCGCGGGCTTTTGACGTAAAATATATATCCGCTGTATTTTTTGTGTGCACTTTTCCTCATTTTTATTGCACATTACTTTAGTGAATAGCCCTCGAAACTTAAATACAGTACCACAATTAGATAAGACGTTGCGCTAGAAGGTCAAATATCGCAGATTCGATGCTATGGGTTTTGTCAATTGTGATTGACTTTTCTTCACCAGTTAATTTTAATCAAATTTTCCAACAATATATAATCTGAACTCATTGTAGGATTTTTAACCATTACTGATCAATTAAAAAAAAGTTTGTTGTGTATAAACTGTAACCGCCGAAGCAGGCGAAGTGCGAGAACGAATGCAATGTAATGTAAAGAGCATGTCTGAGACTATTCGCCGATCGAGTTCACGCTCGTTATTATGTGCTACGTAAATATGTATATAATATGTATATAGTGTTGTAGATATTAGAACCAGTAAAAGTGTGAGTGTAAAAGAGCCTCATTCATTATGGGAAAGCCGACACCACTCGGATACAACAAGGTTTATTTTAGCGAGGTAAATTTTGCACGAATAGTATTTCTTAAAGGTGATTTTGCGTTCTTCTTGTTTCCTTAATGCTTCAGAAAACTACGCTGTTCAAAATTCAGGAAACTTTTATGGTGAACTGTAAAATGTTGCATTTACAGTAACGAAAATATTTACAGTAAATTGTACCATAAAAACGAAGCGATTGCAGCGCCAGTTGATAAACCACGTGACTTACTGCGCGAAGCACCTAATAATCAATTTCTGTTCGCCATGCGTGGTCTTTTCGGTACAGTGAGTAGGGAAGGGAAGTACGATAACCACGTCTCGGGTTCAATCCTAGCTGCTCGCGTCTTGCGTTTTTTAGCTCTACTTTTCTCTGCTGTTAAGTTTTACAGTAAAATTGGATACAGTGGTACAGTGAAAGTTACTGGCAACATGGATGCCAGTAACTTTTACCGTAAAATTTCAGGAATATTTTTAACAGTGTACGAAAGTAAGGCATTGTTTCGTTTTCTTTTTAATCGGCGAAAAATAACAATTCACTTTGTGCCTGTTTTTTGAAAAATTACCCTCAAAAAATCGAACTTTTGAATTACTGCTGTCACGCGCGAATGCTAAGCAAATTTGGTCTTTGATATTCTATTTTTAACAGCTAATTTATTTGCATATATTCTTTTCATTAATAAATACGATTTATGATATTGAAACACCCTTGATATTTGAAAAATGTCGAATTACCCTTTTTATAAAAGAAATAAATGGTTACGCCATCTCCATAGTACTACGAAACGAAAAATCTCCTAAAGTTACACCGGATACCAGATCAGAAAAAAACACAACACAAAAAGCTTTACTTCAAATGTTTTAATTGCTCCCCATGTTTTATTCATTAGTTCATTGATTATTTAAAAGAAGAGAAAAGAAAGATCAATATTATCATTTCCAGAGCAAGACAGATTAAAAAACAAGCCTACTTCTTGAAAAAAAAATAAGGCAAAAGTTTTCGCTAACAACAATTTCCTAACGCAACTAATGTTCCTCTCATAAAATATGAACACTTGCTTCTGTTTTTGGAGATGGCGGGGGTGCGGGAGGGAAGGTGAACTCTAAACGACACTTTTGAAGCATATTTTGTCATTTATCAGTCCTAATGTGACAGATTCGGGACCAGTTGGTGTGTCATTAGCAGACTTGTCTGGCTTATTTCGCATTACGTTTACGCGGCAGAGCGAAATAAAGTTTGTCGGGGGTGGTAAGGGGGGCATTGGGTGTTCTAAGACTTTTTTACTTTTCTTTTTTGCTGTTCTCATTCATCTTTCCACTTATTTTTGTAGAGTGGACATTATTTTGATCTCTAGTTTTAATTTTATAAGATGCTATTCATAGTGATTTTTTTTTTCGTTTCAACAACACAAAGAATGCAATTCTGTACCTCAGAATCAGACTAACGTAAGTCCATTTTCGCCTTTTTGCAGTAGAGGGCGACAAGATTGTCGGATACATGCAAAAGTGAGACTCGCTCTCTTTTCACGCTGCTAAATAATTGTGAAGGATTTTTTTATAGAATACTGTTTTAATGGATCGACGTGGAATACGATTCTACATACAATAAAGCAAAAAAGTGAAAATCGCCATTTTTGGACTTACGTCGTTCTGGTTCTGAGGTACAAAATTAAGCCTGGAAGTGTTAACTCTAATGTTTTGCTTAATTTTTTGAATTTCTTTTTAATGAAATAACATTGTTTGTATTTTTGATTTCAGCAGTGTTCCGAAATGTCGAGGTAGAAAGAAGTGTGTACATGATAGGGATTAATGTTAAAAGTTTGCAAAACTGATTAAGTAGAGATTTTCTACGTTAGATTTAAAAACTGAGATTAAGTATCGATGTAGAATCAAGATGTAAGCTGTTCTATTTGACATTGTTTTGCATTCATATATTACAACTGCACTGTTTTGCGTACAACTATTACCCGGAAAGAAATGTTGAAGTTAATGGCTATTTTTTGAAGCCCAATTTAATGCAGCATACATCAAGTTTCGTATTTTTCATCTAAGTTGTTATATTTAACAATTTGCCATTGATGATTAATCAGTTTATATGTCACTCCTCTTCAGATCGCAAACTGTAACTTTGTGCAAATCATGTGGCAAGGAAATGCATTCAATTCATATTGGGGCTTCTATGACCTAGAGGTAGAGTCTTCTCCTCGTAAGCAAGAGGTCGAGGGTTCGATTCCCGCCTTGCACATGGATGTTACTTCAACCTCTCTGTGCCGAAAAGGCCCGGTTTCCTAGGAGTGAAATCGTCGATATCTGGCGAGTCGATGGTCGCCGCCTTCTTTTGCGCATGCACCTGTGCCGCAGATTGACGCGCTTCACGCCACGCTCCAATCAAACTGGTTCTGATTCCAGCGTGCAGTCGCGCCCGGCGTCAGCGACGTTCTAGGAAACCAAGGCTTAAATTTGTCCTGTGCTTGTCAGGAGCCGAGGCGCATAGTGCGCAGTCTTAATGTATGTCGAAGCTGATGGCTTCTGTATTAAAAAATAAATAAATTCACATGGATAAATCAATAATTATAACTTGTTTTGCATTTTTAAGTTATGCTACTACTGGGGCATTTCAACGCCTCGTTTGTTTTATTTTGGGCTAATTATATTAATCATGTTTGTATGAGTATAAAAGTTAATAAGAGCGGAAAGTTTAATATTTTTCTACATAGTGAAAGTTATTTACTAGTGTTGTTAAACAAAAGTTGTCTTCCAATTTCTTTCATTAAATATTATTTTTTAATGAAGTAAGCCTGTCACGAGCAGCGCGCTTGTGGATATCAGTTTTAGAGCGCTGAATGATGGCAGTATATTCTTGCTATTTATATAGCTAAAAAAACATTTGCTAATATATACATATATACATTTTGCTTCAATACAAATAATTTTTAGTGACATTTTCAAAAGAAAAAGAGCCATTTCGCAAAAAAATGACATTTCTCCCACACATACAGTTTTGTAACATTTTCATCAAAAGTTCATCAAAAAACGTTATTTGACAAAAAGAAACTGTCTTTTAAATCACACGCATGCGTGATTACTTGTTGTGTTTGTGCATGTGCACTACAAAAACAAACCGTTGGTTTTTATAGTATAATACTGGCAGATGAGGTGACAATTTAAAACTGTAAAATGCACAGTAATATACTGTAAAATTAGCAATTTTACAGTTTGTTACTGTAAAATTAACGAGTTTTACAGGTTTTTACTATAAAACTAGCTGTGTAGTATTGCAAAAACAAACACTATCATTTTTGAACAGTTTTTTAAATTGACTATCGAGCCACTACATCCGGAACAAAATGCTTGCTTTTTCATTGAATGGCTCTAGCACCAGTGTGAAACACGTGTCTAGTTTCAACATTTTAAAACCCCACTAGGCATTTTACTATGGATGAAAAACGGCCTAAAAACTTTATACACTGAAAAAATAGATGTTGTTTTTACAGTAGAATACAGCTAATTTTATAGTAACAAACTGTAAAAATTGCAAATTTGACAGTAATAAATAGCAAAATTGTTAATTTTATACTAATAAACTGTAAAATTGCTGCTTTACAGTTTTAAACTGTGAAATTGCCAATTTTACAGTTTATTACTGTGCATTTTAGTTCTAAACTGGAACCTCTGCTGCCAGTGTTATACTGTTGTTTTTACAGTATAATACAGCAAAATTTTGCGGCAATAAGCTGCAAAATTGAGATGATAAGCTGAAATTGTTACTTTTCAGTAATGAACTGTAAAATTGCTTATTTGACAGTTTATTTTTGTGCATTTTAGTTTTAAACTGGAACCTCTGTTGTCAGTATTATACTGTAAAAACAACTGTTTACATTTTACAGTGTATGTCTTGAAACAATAATTTAATGTGTATAAGTTCCAAGACATTCATAAATAAATGCACCAGAAGCTTCTGATCTCGTGATCTCCTGCACACCATACGTGGCTCAAGCTTCCATGAACAGTCTAGTTACTACTTGACAGATCTTCCCAGAGAAGTGCCTGAATAAGACTTTTCATCTTCTGATAGCATTTAATCTCCTGACATATGGAAAGGGACTCTTCCTCTCCTGAGACGTAATTAAGAGCTCTCTCTCTCTCTCTCTTTCAAGAGGTAAAAAAGTTCTGAGGCAGTGGTCATCTATCTCTGGCTGTCTCGCGCGGCCATTATTGAATGCCTTTTCTATGGCCCGGCGCGCATTCTTTGTGGGGACTTGTCGATTGGCTCCTATCATTCACCCTGCCTTATGCATTCAGGGCTGATAAAGGGAGCTAAGACAGATATCCTTTAAATTGAGGTTTATAGGTTATAGAGGAAAAAAAAGTATTGACTATTTGTGAGAAGATGATTTGTTTGATATATGCGGAGTTATTTTTTGCGTAATTTCAAATCAGTGGAGTATTGTATTAAAGGTGAATTTAAAAGGTGAATTGCATTAAAGCATAATGAAGAAAAAGGATTTTTGTTGTTTGAGTTTTTTCTGGATTGGTTACAGAAGCAAATATTTTGAGACATTTAAAGCCGTTTTATGCATATTGTAAAAAAAAAAAATGAATTCAAGTGAAATTAAATTAAAGTAGATCTAGATGTTAAAATAGAATTTTTCCTTCTTTCTTCATGGTTGCATAATAATAGGAAAAAACATCTTTGCGTCATCAATATACATTTTTTACGAAACACAAACTGTTAAGGCTGACTACAGCATTTAATACTTCACTTTAAATCCTATAGGAAACAGGATAAAAAAATTAAGCATTTGGAAAAAAAAAATAATATTGTGCAAATTTTTCGAGTTGAGTTGTTAAAATTTTCAGCCTTGCTGTTTCGCCAACGATTTTTAATTACCAGATTACATTTCCCAAGAACAAGGAAGCAAAAGTAAAACAAACTCAAAATAAAATGCTCAAGTTCCATCTGATGAAAATGCACTCCACATTGCATAGAAACCACATCAATAAAGCACTCGACTCCATGCTACTGTAAGTCCAAGCGATCCAATAAAGTTCAATAGTCTTTGCGCCTCGAACGCATTTCTCTAGATATCGAAATGTGTCTCCGGGGCCTTCTTGGAGTGTAGCAAACGTTCGTCCCTCACGTTCTACGTATCAATAGGAAAAGAGGGACGGCAATAGCACAGGGCCGAAACATCTGAACTGGGAAATTGCCTTTAACAAGGTTACTGCTACGTGATAAGGAGCAAGATTTTATGCCGGGGGCAATTTGTTGTGTAGTTTTAGCATTTTGGGGATTGTTTCCAGTTGTCTTTTCAAGTTATAATGGGTATGTATTGGCTGCCCGATATGTGCTACATTTTGTATTGTGATTGCATTTGAAAGTTGGACTCTTGCAACGTGAGAAATTCGACGGGCTTTCGCTTGTTAAATTATTTCAAGAAAAATAAAAATGAATTTAAAAGATTAAGGTAGGAATTGCCCTTGAACATGTTTTCTTGTAAATATTATAAATGCAAAATCACTGTGTGACACGCAAAATCTAAATTAATTAAATTCAATATGAACAAAAGATTGCATTAAAACACTAAATAGTCATTGCTTATAAAAAGTGCGACGTTATCCGTTATTTTTTAAGATTTAAAAAAGTGCCATACGCATAATGTATTTTCATGACTCCAGAAAGTATTTTCCATACGACTTATGATAATACTATTTCTAAAACCTTGTACTGGGACGATTTTAGGATCAAAAATTGTCAGTTATCATCTTTATAAATTTTGGTAACAAAAGCGAATTAAAATGTCCGCTATTGGTACTATTTCAATTATTCGAGCAGTATTCAAATAACTATTTTATTATTTATAAAAATATTCTGCACTCTACGTTTAATGATAATACTATTTCTAAAAAGTTTTACTATAGTGGTTCTAATATAAAAGCGGATAAATGGTTTTAAGTCTTTTTCACCATTTTTTTTTCTTTTGCGTAACAAAAGCTTTATTTTAGTTTTGGTCCAAAAAAAATCGTTTTTCTTATTTTTGTGTGTGTGTGATGGGTTTATAGACAAAGGAGAACTTTTGAGTTTTTCTTGCACAGCTTTATGAACAAATAAAATTCTTATTTTTGATTTTAGGCTTTTCCTGCTGTGGGGAATTTTGCACTACTTGCCGGAAAAATATCGACTTTAACAATCTAATCAGAACTTTTAGAACGCGTCTCTTAACAAAACTTTTATGCTCAAGTTAGACCGTGCAAAGTGGACAACGCAGAAAAGTTCAAAATAAAATGTGCGTTTTCAAAATCTTAATTAGTGAATGAATTAAACAGAAACATATTTAAATGATTAAAAAAATAATAGAAATAAAACCAAAACTGAAACAAGTAAAAAATACTGGCTTAAGCTAAAATAGTAGAAAAGAAGAAGTAATCATTTATTTTCCATCAATTTCGGTTTTAAATCCTTTGATCTGGCTTGAGGTGGAAGCTTTTAATTAGAAATTAAAGTAAAGCAGTAATAAAAATGAAGTGTCATATTTCCAGACGCTTCATTTTTATTTTTTTAAGAAACAAAATCTGATTAATTCTTCAAAACTAAAATAACCTTTTGAAAAAGATGAGCTAAAAATCGATTGAGCTAAAAATTTTTTTGCAAAGTATTTCACAAGCAGTTCATATGCCCTGTGCTCATCGGTATTCATCAATTTCTTTTAAAGAAATTCGATCCGATTTTAGCTTGATGGTAAATAATGAGGATTTTTTTACGAAAAACGTCAACCCTTGAATGCGTTATTAATAGAAGCATTCCTCGAAGAGAAAAACTCATTTTTTGTTCTGAAAAATAAGGCTATGAAAAATATTAATATTTTCAAAAATCATTATCTAAAAAACATGTTTGATCAGGAAAAAAATATTCACTTGTGGTGCTTATTACCTGCCTTAGAAAAGTTTTTGAACAGATATTATTTCTAAAATCTAACTGTTAAAAATATAAATAAAATGTCTTTAGATTTTTTATTTAGGGTTTATTATTTTATTTATTTACTTTTTTTTTTTGCTGTAATTGTTTCACGACATAAAGCCGTTATTTATAAAGGTACATGAAGTTCTACTTCATTTTACAAGATGAAGGTAAAATTGCTACATCAAACGGAAGTAGTGAAATCGAATTTAAATGAAACTGGCGAAATGGTAGCAAACTTCGCTCCAGTTTAGATACACGTAGGCGATATCGTGAAGATTTTTGTACAAAAAATGAATTTCTGTAACTAACGGTTGCATGATACTGCCTATTTTTTTTAATATTTATACTAAGAACGTTGTTAAACTATTGGCGATATTTTTATCGTCAATTTGGAAAACATTTCCGGCATTAGTTTGTAACCAACTTACAAATATCGTAGTTTGAACGGTCCTCTTCCCATGCAAAAGCACTTTTATGATTCTCCCTTCTATTTTATTTTATTTACTTCTCTCTTAAATTGCAAAAACGCCAACATAAAGTTTTTCTTCTTTGTTTGAGAAGACATTTAAACAAAATGGCATTCATTTGATGTTTGCAATTATTGCGCTAGATTTTAAAACGAAGCAACCACTAGGTAGTTAGAAGTAACCATCTTAGCCCACTATTTGTTTTTGTTTTTTTTTTTGTATTCCTGTCCCTATTACATATTCTATTCATAATGGCAATCGCAATAGCAGATTTTGGACACTGTATATTTTTAATGTGTTCTACAATGTCAGATTGTAGTGACTGCAGGGCAAAGTTAAACGATTCTTAAAAATGAATAAAGTAGAAGAAAATTGAAATGAAAATGAAAATAAAGAGAAAACAATGCACTTTATATGAGAATTTGCATTGGCATGTTATTTTTAAGTTTTGGCAATAAATTTGTACTTTAAAACGAAGGTGTAAATTTTCTGTTTCCCCCATACCGTTAGGGCAAAGTGATAATTAAAATTGTGTTATGTTCTTTTTTCCTGGTTTCGATAATTTATTTCGATGTAGATTGCAAAGTTTAAACAGCAAACATTTTTTAATTAAAGTATATCTCAAAACGTGTGACTTTTACAAAAAATATTATTGTCTTTGTAAAATAATCACGTGCAATAAATATAGATATATATATTGCATTTCTCCTACCTCTCCTAAAATACCAGATTTCAGTCTTATCTTTTCTGAGTACCCTCATAAACCCCAATCATAATCCCTTAAAATCTTTCTTCTGGTTATTAAATAATACTGAAATATCTTCACGTAAATAGGTTTATAACGAAAAAAAAAGGTCCGGAATTGAGCAATAACTAAGAAATCCACTAATAAAATATAATCCAGAGTAAGTCACATCATCTTAATCGCCAGATAAAAGCTCTAAAGTAAACTTCTGATAAAATCTCATAGATTCATATAAAGAACTAAAATTTGACTTTATACTCAGATTTTGCTCATTGTAGTAGGGGTAAAGAACATGCTTAGGAAATAGTTCACATAAAGGAAAAGAACAACTGTTTTGATTTAGATGGACTGCTTATGATATGGTTTAGATTACACTTCATATAAATATTTTTAAAAAGATTCTAGATATTTTGTTTATCATTTGTTTTACAGCGAAGAATTTTGTAAAATCTTTATTTTGATTCATGTTTTTTTTTTTTTTTTTTTTTTGTAATAGACAAATTTGTCTTGTTTCGATATAGGCATACTATTCTTCTTAATTTTAGTTTTTTTGCGGCATTGGTTATTAGGAGAGTATTTTGGATTATGATTATTGAAATAAAGATTTCATCCTTTAACAATGTATAATCAATTCTTACATGTGCTTGTTTCATTTAAATAATTTATTTAGACTTTCCAATGGATGTGCGACATCGAGGTCAAAACATCGATGTTTCAAGTCATCGATGTTAGAAATTAATACCATCGATGGTATTGAATACATCGACCAAAAAACATCGATGTTTTCAAACATCGAGTGTTCTAGTTAACGAGGTCCGACTGTATCATCCATTCTAAAAATTATTTTAAACACCCCAAGTAGCATCAACTCATCAGATTTTGCTCGGCCGATCATAGAACTCCTCGTAAACTGATCCCGTAACGCACAATGGCATCGCTCCGATCAGTATCCGAGCACGGTTTTCGATGAGCTACTTTTCATCGGAAAGCGATATCCTACCGATCAACTTTCCCGATGAAAATAAGCCGAGCATCCGAAATTGATCCTAAATTCATCGGTACGGGACTGCACTGCTCGTAAATTGCTCCAAATCTCATCGTATTTCGAGCAAAACTCATCGGATTTTGCTGCTCGGATTATGTTTGACCGATGAGACATATTGGAGCAATTTCAGATAAGAACTCATCGGAATCGATTATCGGGTTTCGAATTTCATCGGAAGATTTTCATCGGGTTTCGATGAATGGCCGATCATCGGCCGATGAGATTATGCTGCTAGGGACACCTGATTAATATAATTTGACCTGTTCAAATGTTAAAATAGGTTATAGATTTTAAACTAGCACGTCTCTTGCTGCACTCTCTCCCGAATCTGACATCAGAAAATAATATCAGAATCATAAAACGGAAAAACTTCAAATAATAAAAAGAGACAGTAAGAGTTTAAAGCTTTTCCTTGCCATTTTTCTTTCATAAATTTCATTTGTGAATTCCATGAAATTCTTTGTGGAAGGTAATAAAAAAGGGTTTTGACTTAGTTTTTATGTTTGTAAAGCAAACTTTCGGCTAGTTCCTAAGTGTAGCAGAGTAAACACTGTTAAACATGTTTCTTTATGTATTCAAAACATGCCTATCTAAGTCTTTATGAACACTTTGAGATTTCTTCTCCGAAAATTTTAAAAGAGAACCTTTTGTTTTCTAATAAAATCTTCCATAAAAAGCAAAGAATTATGTTTTCTGCAGCACGTTGTTTTATTCCCAGACGAATATTAAAGAAAACTAACAATAGAAATAAAGAAATGTGTTTTCTGAAGCTAATCTAGGCAACACATAGTTCTTCACTTGTAAAAAACATTTAAAAAAAAGAAAAAAGAAAAGGATTGTTATTCTCATTTTTAAATTAAAAACTAAATGGCTTAAAACTTCCAGACAGAAATTACATGTCAAGTCAAATTTAAATGCTGCTTTTATGACTGCTTGTATATTTTAAGCAACAATGTTGTATTTGAGTATGATCGTGTATTAAAATGAAAATATATAAAAAAAATCAATGTTGAATTAATTTTTCCTTCTCATTTTCAATTAATTTGTTAAAGCATGTAGTTAATTTGTATCTATCAGTTTACAAGGCCTTATCCAATTCTTTTAAAATGAGCTCTCCGTTGGATGACATTATCATTATGTAATTAAAAATTTATTAATTGAACAGTGTTTTGACTACGTAATTTACTTTGTTTGGGGGGGGGGGGGAAATTTACTACAAGAAGCAGGTTTTGAAGTTAAAGTTTGGCATGATTAATTTTTTAGTCTTACGCTCTACGCTTTTCTACTTAAATTAACTTAAGTAGAAAATTTCACATAAAGTGATTCGTTACCACACTTCAATATCTTTAAATTTCTATTAAAGTTATACTCGTATAATTGCTTCTCTTTATGTAGTTTGAACAAATATTTGCTTTACCTTAGTTATAAATTTTTTTTAAATAAATAATAGATGTATTCAATTGATTTTTCGACTTCTTACTTCATTGAAAGAAATAAGGAACGTATTGTATTCGTAAAAACCATTCCACTCACATTCATGTCTCCGTTTTTACTTGTACCCCAGGTGTGTTTACAACTGCCCCCTACTGGGGCAAATGACAGATGTGAACAAAATTTAACAAATTTTGGACTTTTTTTTTTTTTTTTTTGCTGGAATTCACTGTTGAAGAAGGAAGGTAACTGCATGAAAGTATTAGCAAATGTTTAATTTAATGTATAGCACTTGTTTCTTTTATATCTCAAATGAATAATGAAAAATATACAAAATGTCATTTTTGTTCACACGTGCCCCCCTCTCCCCTGCATGTATCACGTAGTAAAGAAAATTTGAAATAAATGAAAGAAATACTGATAATAAATAAAAAAAACATTTCCTGTGAAATATTTGCTGTGAAGTGTGAAGAGCAATCTTTCTTTATACTTGTAAAACTGTAACAATTAATATACTTTTAATCGTGTACTCTTACGTTTATTATAAGCTTTTTCATAAACATTTGTGTATATAGATCGTTTTCCAACTAATGCACTTTTAACCATACATTCTAACGTATTACATTCAGGGTTTTCCCCATTTCTCTTTGTATGCGTGTTTGTCTTCTGATGTATGTCTTTGTATGTGTGATTTGTGAGCTTTTTACAATCAATACATTTTAATCATGCATTCTTACGTCTTACAGTGAATTTGTTCGTTAGTATCTCTGTGGTTGAATGATTTTGTATATTTTTTTACAATTAAAGGATTTTTAATTACGCATTTGTCTCACAATGAACTGTTTTCATGAATATATTTTTCTGTTTGTATTAGGGATGCACCAATTAATTGGCAGTACCGATTAATCGGCCATAATCGGCCGCTTTGCCGAATAATTAATAATCGGCAAAATATTGCCGATTAATCGGCGAATTTTTTAAATTTTTTATATTATCTTTTAGAGTGCAGCTTCACCAAAAAACTATGATAAATTGTTTTATTAACAGTAAATAAATGTAATTTTCTGAAATCCTTACTATAACATACAGTATGAAAGTGTGTACAGAGTGAAAACAAAACAAATAGTTCATAGAAAACGTAAAGCTGATTGAAATATTAAAAGATAACCCTATGCAAATTCCTGAAATTTTAAGTTGGAATTCAAAAAACATGAATATTTTATTTCATCTAAAATCAGTCAAATTTTGCTGATCAACCGGCGGAAAAGATGTTTTAAACAAAATTAATTCAACGATTTTTTAACACAATATTACGATGGATAAAGTTATAAACAAGAAATAAATAATTTTCTGCAAACACAAGAATTACACGTTTTACGAAAGTGTAATGAGTAAAAACAAAACAAATCATTCAAAAAATGAAATACAAAATAATAATAATAATAATAAATTGCCTCTCCGTTATTATTAATGATTTAATAATTTAATATTCCTATTCTGAATAAATCTACACTTGTAGACAATGTTGCAACATTTTTCATGTCTCGATATTTTTCTCTTAGCCTATTGCTTTTAAATAACCTTTAATTTTCAAAGAACAAGTCTTGAATTAAATGGCTACTTATAGTTTGAAAAATAAATTTAAATTAAGAACACATCTAAATTAAAGTGCGCATCACAGCTTCACCTTCCCTCCCCCCCCCCATTTGTGTTAATAACTATTATGTCTAGTGTGTTAATGTAATTTATTTGCAAAAATATTTAAAATGTTTCAAAGGAAGATGACAAAATTTTAAAATTATTCAACGTGGAAAAATGGAGAAAAACAAATCTTTTGTCAAAAACAAATAAGTAACCATTTCTAAAATCGGAACAGTATTAGAAAGGGTGAAAACAGTGAGGGTGAAATTAGTAATATTAAAAATAATAAACCCGAACATTAATCGGCTCTGCTGATTAATCGGCCGATTCTCATTCGCCAATTAATCGGTAATCGGTAATCGGCCAATTTGCTTATCGGTGCATCCCTAGTTTGTATGTATGTTGAAAGTTATAATTAACAGATTTCAATTAGTGCATTCTTATGTCCTAAAATAAATTATTTTCAGGAACATGTCTCTGCGTATTGTTGTCTTTTGAGAGTTCTTCAAAAATTGTTAATTGAAGAAAGACATTTTTTGCCTTACCCGGAGCTTTCTCTTTAGTGTTTCATTGGGTGTGGATGTCTTGTAAGAGCTTTACATGTACTACATGTTTAATAATGAAACCTAATATTGTACAGTAAGTTTTTGATTAACATCTCTCTGTACATTAGCGTCGTATAAGAGTTTTGCGATTAACCTCTTCCCGGCTTTTCCCGAGCTGGACTCGGGCAAGCGAAATGTTCCATTCTGGCTCATCCCGAGTGTAGCTCGGGCACTGTGAAAATTAACACTGCACAACCAGTCTTTCCCGAATTATTTCACATGTCCCTTTTATGGTTTCGGATGCTTTTATTTACTATTGTTGCTACTAAATGGTAGCACTATAAGGTGCTTTGAGTTGTAGATTTAAGATAAGAGTAGGTGCCAACTCCAAAGTATAATGATTATTCAAATAGATATTTTTACATTTATTTTTAGGAAATGTTGAATGCTTTGATGGTATTATGTTTAAAAAGATATGTATGTATGAAAATAAGTAGAAAAAAAATTGAAATTTTTTGATCCGTAATCCCGAAATAAAATGAGCCTGGAAAGGGTTAAGTAAGTTCCTGTAGGTGGTAAGTTCCTGTTAATTGCCAAATACCTGTTTTATTTTTCTCTTGTTAATTGCGGAAAATTCGGTCTTGATATTTCTGTGTTAACCCCTTCCCGGCTTTTCCCGAGCTGGACTCGGGCAAGCGAAATGTTCCATTCTGGCTCATCCCGAGTGTAGCTCGGGCACTGAAAATTAACACTGCACAACCAGTCTTTCCCGAATTTATTTAAATAGATATTTTTACATTTATTTTTAGGAAATGTTGAATGCGAATGATGCTATTATGTTTAAAAAGATATGTATGTATGAAAATAAGCACAAAAAATAGACATTTTTTTGATCCGTAATCCCGAAATAAAATGAGCCTGGAAGGGGTTAATGCACTTTTAAATATTTTTTCCTACGTATTATAATGCGCTTTTCCATAAAACTCTTCCTTTATATGGGTATCTTACGTTTTACAATTAATGAATGTTTAACTACGTAATATTGCGTTTTGTGATCATTTTTTTATGAATATTTCTCTGCGTATGAGTACCTTGGGAGAATTCTGCAATAATTTGTCATTTAACAATCTAATTTTTGTCTTTTCATCAATTTTGAATAATTTGCCAAATCAAAGATTTGAAGAAACTTTGAAATGACTGGTGAAGTATTTTCTGCAAAAAATATAGGCAATGATATTTTTCCAGGGGGAGGGAGTCCGATTCTTCCTGAATTTCAAAATGGGTCACGTCAGGGTAAGAATTTATTGCTTATTGGAAGATGAAAAAAGACGATCAAGAATTCATGACTTCATCTTCGAGACGGGGATGGACAGCTGCATATAATCTCCCATCTCCTCATAAAATCTTTGATATGGTCAATAGGACGGGAGAGAAAGGAATGCAGACACCCCGGAAGATGAGGACTAAATGGACTTCGAGATTGTGGAGGAATAGTCCTTCGGCATTGGAAGTTTTCCCCCATATTGCAGGGGATGTCCAGTATGATGAATGTGTATATATTCATTTCTTTAGAAAACTCCATAAGATGAATTTAATGGTTTATCTAATGTGTTGGAGAATATGTTGGGAGATAATCGCACCGATTATAAAATCGTAATTCAGTAGAATATGTACATGTATAAGTGGTGAAAAAATGGTTAAATATAGGGTGAGTTCTGGTAAGTGCGTCCACGGGGTAAGTGCGTCCACTGGGAATTACAGGAACACTGTCTTGAAATGGCTTCTGCAACACATCGACTATGTTAGATAACTGTCTAATGATAATTTCAATAGGTAGAATTCAAGTCTGGATTCAATAGACGAAACACAATCAGAGACAACTTAAATGTCTTCAAAAAAACTCTAAAGTAAAGATTGAGAAGGTTTTGTTTCAGTTTCTCTTGTAGTCATACCAAGCAATTGAAGTCAAGAAATGCAAGTTGTTTCTTTTGAGTAATAGCTACTAATAACATACATGGGGTATTTTGATCAAATACTCTAACTAAAATTTGTTTATATGACGGTACGCACTTTCCCTTTCTTTAAAGTAAGGTGGGGGTAAGTGCGTACCATTATGATGGGGCAAGTGCGTACCACTATCATGAGGCATATGCGTACTATTATGCGGAGCAAATGCGTACCATTATGATGAGGCAAGTGTGTACCATCACGTGGAAAATCCGACTCTCGTAATTCACCTTTAATTTTGCTTATAACTCTTTTATAAACCGATTATAAATCCGACGTCATTTCCATCAAGTATTTATATTTACATTGAATGCGGCATAAGATTTCAATTTTATTCATTACCTCTGAAATATATTGGCTTTTAGATATCAGTTAGTAAATTTTTCGTTGAAAATAGCGATCATAAGCTATACTTAATTTAAACCAGAATGACAAATGAAGCAATGAAATTAAGTGAAACACTAAATAAGGAACCAACTGATTCAAAAAACGAAGGTGGAGTAATGAATAAATTATATTTAAGAAAATTAAGAACACCTTGTGAAAAACTATTTGAATGTACAAGAAAAAAAGAAGTACAAGTATCACATTATGATCAATTATTTTCTATTTTTTTTCTCTTTATTTTGTGTTTTTTCTTACTGCTGCTGATTCTAATAAGAAAAATATTTTAAAACCGTAGTTATTCAACAAAAAACACAAAAAAAGAAAAAAAACCGAATTGTTCACTCAGGTCACCTAACGATCTACCATACAAATAGAATTAAAGAAAATCACAGGGTACGCACTTACAACAAAGCTATTGGACGCACATGTCTCATCTTACATTTAAGAAGGGGTAAGTGCGAACCCTGACTTAAACACAGACTGATAAATGTATTAAACCAAAATAAACTATGTAGACTATGAGTGATTATTTACTAAATAAAAACAACTTACATTTGCTCACTTGGTCTTATTAAAAGGACAGAGGAAGAATCACAGACACAACTCTCTCAATCTTCAAATCGCAGTTGTTCGCAAGACACGTGGGATATCACTGATTGCGTTTCATCCATGCAAGCAAGTGCTGATCTCTAGTATTAGGAATTATCCCAAGGCAACTACCTAACATATTTAATATGTGCCAGAAGTTATTTCCTGCTCATATTCACATAATTTAAGGTGGACGCACTTACCCCGCTAGGTAGGGAAAGTGCGTACCTTAGACTAGGTGTCATAAACCAGGTCACAAAACCTTTGCTTATGGTTTATTTAACATATTATATGCTTGAAAATCTTAGTAAAGGATCTGGAAAGAAAACTAAAAAAAAATTGTGAGTGTACAACATTTTTCAACAGAGCAGCATCCCTGAGAACATGAACTTTGAAAAAAAGGGTACGCACTTACCAGAACTCACCCTACTGTAAACTTTGAATTGAAGTACACCAAAATTGAATTTGAAATCTTCTTCATGCAACTGAACTTACTTCATACGTATGATGATTGCTCATTGTGAAAATTGCTCATCGTGATCGATGATTTCACGATGAGCAACTTTCTCGAAAGGCGTTTCCCTTTGTGGATGTGTTAATGAAAGCTCTTCTTTTGTCGTTTTTAGCTTTTCAAGATTTTTCTTACATTTAATGTAGCTACAATTTGAATGTATGTATCACTTCATTTTTGCTATTGAATGCATTAATATTGGTCTCTTTTTTTTACATATTGCTCGATTACCCACGGTATTCCCTCACTGCAAAAAATGAAGTGTTGTTTTCACAGTATAATACTGGCAAAAAAGGTTTCAATTTAAAACTGTAAAATGCACAGTAATAAACTGTAAAACTAGCAATTTTACAGTTTATTACAGTAAAGTTAGAAATTATACAGATCATTGCCGTAAAAATTTGGCTGTTTTATACTGTAGAAACTGTATAATACTGGCAGCAGAGGTTCCAGTTAAAAACTGTAAAATTAGCAGTTACACATTTTAGTACTGTAAAGAAAAAATTTTTAGTTTCTTACTGAAAAATTAGCGATTTTTACAATTTATGACTATAAAATTAGCTGTATCATACTATAAAAACAACACTCATTTTTTACAGTGTGCGGCTCTTAAATGAACTATTATTTGCAGTTGTTTTAAAGTTTTCCAATTATTTGAAAGTTTGTTTTGAACTGTGGAGCTTAACAGATATTTAGAATTTCGATTCCGTTTCGGAACTTTCCTTTAATTTTGAACTTGATTTGAGATATGAAGCTTTTTGTCTCTTTTGAAGTTGGTTCTTTTTTTGTGATAAAACCTTCAAAACCCTTACTTTACTAGCTAATAAGTGTTTTACAAAATATTAGAGAAGCGAAAAGCACTTTTTGAAAATGCGGCTTTTTTAACTGTTTAAACTAAGAAAACTATTAATTATTTGTAAATAATGAACTATGTAAATTTTAATTAAAGGAATGTTTTCAATGATAACTTTAATTTTAATCTAAGAAGAAGAAATCAATATTGAATAATACGTGTTTCATATTACGGACCAGTGTTCCAAGTTTTGCACTGCATGCAGCAGCAGCCTAAATGTCTACTTACATTTAAACAATGTCTACTTACATTTAAAGAGGTAAACAATATAACTTACGTACTGTCCAAAATTTTTTCGTACGACCTCCACCGCATCTGCGCACGCGCCAAGTCTCTTCGGACTTTCTCGAAATAGGGGGGAGAAGCAACGAGGAAGTATTAAGCGAACAAAAGCTGAAGGCATCGGGTAGTGCGCATCCAAAACTTAACTCCCCTTTTTCAGATGGAAGCGTTCGTGGCTGCCAGGCGCACAAAACGCAAACACACAGTATACAATTGGTTCAAATAGTTTTTATGATGCACGAGGCCTTATAGGTTATGCTGCTCCTTACGGACACGATAGCTTTCTTAAAAATAAACCTAAAGCTCATTGCAAGCATTAAGAAGCAATAAAGATTTTTTACTTCAATTTCAATTTTTCTTTGGAATATTTTTAGGGCATCTTACAAGAGCTAATTTTCCTTTTATCTTCTTCTCATAACCAGGTAAGATTTTGACAATGAAGGTAAAATTAGTGAACAGAAAAGGAGCATAAAAGACCTATTCAGTTTAAGCTGAACAATGTATGACTGAAAACAAATTTTCCTTGGAAATCACTGAGCAATAATCTTACAATCTATCCCCCCCCCCCCCCGTACAACATATATTACAATATTCTTCTTATATGTCGTAGTTTAAATTTTGTATTAATCCACTATAATCTTTTTTTTTTTTTTTTTTGCTTACGGTGCTGTTGAATTGTATAAAAGACAGTTTACAATACTTAAGCAGAAAAAAGACTGGTTTAGTCATAACCTCCATTTTTCTTTAAAACTTTGCGATTTAGAATATCTAAATTTTCTGCGTATGCAGTTTGAAGATGTTTAGTCACAACTAACTACTTGTCTAATAATAATTAATAATTTATGTCTTAAAACATAAAAATAACTTATTATAATTAGTATGACAGCATATTTGCATTTACTCTAAAAAGTATTAAATTGCTTTTATATGCTTTTTGCATTGCATACATTAAAAAAAAAGAGTTCAAAAGTTTTCTGCTGAAATTTCTTTCCAAGTTTAATGATTGAGTAAATTTAAAGAACATTGGATTTCTTCAAGTTTAGCAACATTTATATGCACTTAGCATGGTATTTTAAGCCAGGATAGACTGCATTTTGATTAGATATTCAGATCATGATTTACTACTGATTATGCTTAAGCCATTTAAAAGCACAGCACATTCAGTTTTTCTCAATCGTTACATCACGTTTTAAAACAGAAAGCACACATAACCACTATTTTTTTAAATCAAAGTTTTACTACCAAATATTTCTTCAATTCTATAAGAAACTGTGTTTCTGTTCTGCCATTGTTTATTGGTACAAAAGAAATCGATACACTTCCGATACTCGAGAAGATAAATCAGGAAAATCTAATCGATTGCATCGTTATCGCTATGGAAATCTGTAACTTCTCGGGGCTCTAGAAGAAAGTGACTTCCCTGTATCCCAGTGTACTCCTTTCGGGTATCTCGGGATCTGAGCACTCTATCACGTCGCCTTAACCTTGTTAGAGACAATTTTGCAGTTAAGCTCTTTCTTCGCCCATCTCGTGGCAGTTGAAACCCGAAACGTGAGGTCGACTCGGAACGATATCTTTCTAAAATTGGGCTGATAGGAAGTTCGAAATTGGCTCGAAAGAGAAAATTGCGACGACTTCTGAGCGCAGAAAATACTGATAAATGCGCTATTCTTTCCAAAATTTCCTATTGAGGGAGAAATCTTTCAAATTGTGCGATTCTAGAATAAGCCTAAATGAAAAATAGATGGTTTTGGATATTTCAAAGCGAAAACTCAAATCCTGTTAGCATGCACTGTTAAAAATGAATGTTGTTTTTACAGTATAACACATCTAATTTTATAGTAATAAACTAAAAATTGCTAATTTTACAGTAATAAACTGTAAAATTGCTACTTTTACAGTACTAAACTGTAAAATTGCTAATTTTACAGTAATAAACTGTAAAATTGCTAATTTTACAGTTTATTATCGTGCATTTTACAGTTTTAAACTGGAACCTCTGCTGCCAGTATTACTGCTGTTTTTACAGTATAATACAGCTAAATTTTACGGCAATAAACTGTAAAATTTCTAACTTTACAGTAAGAAACTGTAAAATTGCTAGTTTTACAGTTTATTACTGTGCATTTTAGTTTTAAATTGGATCCTTGGCTGCCAGTATTATACTGTAAAAACAACAGTTCATTTTTTGCAGTGTGGACATCATGTTCAAGTATTGTCAGGGATGTATTTATTAATATGGTATTATGAATTTTACTTACAATAACGCTCAGCCAACTATAAAGTGATTGCTAGAAATATTTTCCTTGAAATTACAGTTGTATTTAATGTTGTAACTAAATACTGTCTGTTTGCGTTTGTGCGCCTGGCAGTCACGGACGCTTCCATCTGAAAAAGGGGAGATAGGTTTAGGATGCGCACTTCCCGATGCCTTCAGCTTTTGTTCGCTTACTACTTCCTCGTTGCTTTTTCCCCCTATTTCGAGAAAGTCCGAAGAGACTTGGCTCGTGCGCAGATACGGCGGAGGTCGCACGAAAAAATTTCAGTCAGTAATTACAAAGCTATTTGTTTGACAAAATCCAAGATGCTTTTATTCCAAAGTTTGACTTATGACGTAAGTGGCATTACTAAAATATGCAATGCACCACTAACTCGTTTATTCCATACATGCACTGCAGTTTCGTGCTTTTTAGCATTCGTCAGCATGGAATAGGAAGTAGAAGTAAACGAGGCTGAAGGCAGAAATCTGGTTTTAAGGCAATGACGAGAACTAAAAAGCACGAAACTGCAGTCCATGGATGGAATAAACGAGTTGGTGGTGTATTGTATGCATCTGCCTTAGTCCTGGCCTAGGGCAACGCCTCCTAAATACTAAATGCCTGTAACTTTCTGGCTTTTAGCACAGAGCAAAATTTCATCCTTGGTGCAGGATACACTGCCAGAGTTCTTCGAGAAAGAGAAATTAATGATTGGTTCATTTCTAAATTTAAATTTAAAAATCAACCAATCAAAAAATTTGTTTCGAATATTGTTTGGATCCATCGCCAATAGCTGCGAAATGCAATTGATTCACGATACACTGCCATCTACCGGAGTTCTTTAAAAAAATAACGATTGGTTCATTTCTGAATTTAAATTTAAAAATTAACCAATCAAAAAATAACAACGACATTATCGGATTGCCGCAAGGTGGCGTTTAAAGTTGAACCCATCTCGACGGCAACGAAGCAAATGTTATAGGCATTTAGTATTTGGGAGGCGTTGCCTAGGTGCGATTACTTACTGCTTCATTACTAAAAGGTTTGCTTTTTTTCTAGAAAACCTTAGTTTTTAAAATTCATTACTAATCAAATTTTAAAACTGAATTTTTAGTTAAAAATTCATTTCATATATATTTTGAATGATTGGAGATATTAAATTTCAAAAAAGTCCTTTAAGGCAATTGAAATTTTTATAAGACATTTGAACTTTATTCGCATGTAAATTAATTACAATCTTTAATTGGTGCCAATTTAGTACACTTCATTGAATATTAATTATTTCAACCCGGAACTATATTCTTGAGCTCTTCCCTCTCCTAAAAGTAGTCTGTATTGACCCCTGTTTATATGTTCGATGTACTCGTTTACTTTATTTTAATTTAAAATTTCCATAAAAGAAAGAAAGCGAACCATTAAAGTTTTCCCTATTTTCTCAAACCATGATAAATCTCAATATGAAAATCTAAACTGTTTTTCAACAAATGCGCAGTTTTTAACAGCATTACACTGGTAGTCATAATTATAAAAACATCAAAAAAATTTTTAAACAATTAGTTTAAATGTGTGCATGAAATGTTTTTTATGTTACAAATTTACATTGGAATGCAGAGGATTTGCAAACACAAAACAACTGTACATACCTAGCGTACTATGTATGTGCCTAGTGGCATGATGGAGGGCAGAAACAAAAATTCAGATTTTGCTTTTAGGACACAACAATCTAATTGTCCTTATAATTTTATTCATGCAATAAGTTTTGTAAATTCAAGATTCATTTTATACGAATATAATATATCCAATAAAACCATTTTTAAAAATTTCATTTACCATTAGTTTGAGGTCAAAAAATTTGCATAATATTTCGACTAAATGCAACCAAGTTATGGTCATTTTTCCTTTGTTTTTTTTAATTTCAACTATAATTGTTAAAATTTCAAAAAATAAAATCGTGTTAAAGCGATCATTAACTTTTAACATAATCTGGTCGATACGTAATATTAAAAAAAAACTTTTTTTAACATTAAATTTTTAAATATATTTTAAAAATTGTTTTGCTTCTAAAACCACGAGTAATGACAAAGAAACAAAAATGTTTTTAACCGACTTCAACAAAGGAGGAGGTTATACAATTCGTCGGAGAAATTTTTTTTGTATGTTATAAGATTACTCAAAGACGCCTGGACCGATTTCAAAAATTCTTTTTTTGTTTGAAAGTTCTTTGCTTCCGATTGGTCCCATCCTCTCGTGGTCCGGATTTGATAGCAGGAACCTGCAGAAATCGTTCGAAATAGGAATCGGGATCACAGTAATCGTAATAATGACCAATTTTGAATGCAAGGCTTCCCTAGATTTCATAATGCAATTCATTTCTATGGTCTTTTTGAAATTTATATGTACTGATATTTAAAACTATATATTTCTGTCTATGTACTCCTGAACGCCAATGGACTGAAAGTCGAACCAGGTACCGACAGATTCGTCATTTTTCAGGCTTCATTAGTTTTAATTTACGTAAGGTTTGAGAAAGGGATTCTGAAGAAATTGGGAACTATTTTCAAATTTTTGCTCAAATTTATAGCAATTTATCCTAAATGATTAAATGCAAAATCCATTGTTATAAAACGTGGTTGATATGAAGCAGTAATAATAATGATAATGAGAATCTTGAATGAAGGGTTAACTGAATCAAACATGAAACTCATTAGTATCGAAGTACATTTACACTAAAAAGAATAAAATAAAAATATTTTTGAAAAAAAAAATTAAACCGACTTTAGGACTTCAATCGGAAAGTGCTCTAAAAAGTAAAAAATAATTGTATTCTTTGAACACCATCGATACTACATTTAAACATCAGTTTTGAAGTCGGCGCAAAAACCATAGGTAAAATGATGTTTACTATATTTTTCAGAGAAACCATTGAAAATTCAGCGCTGAATTTTTGTACCATTACATAAATATGTGGTTGTCAATGTAGTGTATATGCGAATGCGATTAAAGAATCTGGATTCATTGAAATTTATATGTACATTTGAATTATAGTTTCGAATGATTCTACTTAGTGTTTTTGCGCCGACTTCAAAACTGATGTTTAAATGTAGTATCGATGGTGTTCAAAGAATAAAATTATTTTTTACTTTTTAGAGCACTTTCCGAATGAAGTCCTAAAGTCGGTTTAATTTTTTTTTTTAAATATTTTTATAGAGCAATCAGTTTCAGTAGAAAAACCGGTTTGCAGTAAAGTTATAATAAATCGCGCATATATTTACCAGAACTTATATTCTCTGCAATTTATAACAGTAAATAAATCGTGTTATAAATCCAACTGTTCTCTTTTTAAACAGCACTAAAGTGCTCTACCACTTTCAAAATGATTTATTCCCAACACGTGAACTTGACAACTTGATGTGCAAAATTCTTTACGGTGAGAATTGCGATCTTGTTTGCATATCATTCATAGAAAAGATCAGAACTGCTTCAGAAAGCCACAAAAACACTCAAATGCATTTTGAATCAAAACAAGAAGTTCTGTCAAGAACTAAACGAGCCTACTTTCCCGTACATCGACATCGGCATTCTAGCATCTGATCATTATTCTCTTGATTATCTAAGACTAAAAATTATGTCAAACATACCTTTTTAGCACTTGAAGTTGATTTCTAAAAGCAAAATATACCCCTCTCATCAGATGAAATAGACACATAAAAAGTAAATAAATGAATAAATAAAGCTTTGTCGCACGTTTTAAAGAATGTAACTGTTACAGTTCTTCCGTAGAAAAATTCCTCAATTGTTTTCAAAAAAATTAAAAGTACAAAGTACATCAAAACACATTTTATCAAAGAAAGAAAAAAAATAAAGAAAAAAAAACTCGTCCGTTGATAAAATGTCTCGAATTTCACTTTTAATCCGTTGCCAGTTGTTAAATATAAATAAAGAATAAAATGCTCTCGTGAATGAAACATTTTTGTTACAAAAAAAAATCGTCTGCCAAAAATAATAATAATAATAATAAATTCAATAAAACAAATGAATAAATAAACAAAAAATCGTCTGCACAGTCAGTCATTTTTTTTTCGGACTGTTTACTCAAAAGTTATTAGGGGTGACAGCTTGCTTGAGCGGTTCAATGTTGAACGAAAAATTGTTCAAATCGGAAATGTAAATACGGGAATGAAGTATCCTTGAAAAGTTCTTTCCAACAAAAAAAAGTTTGTTCAAATCAGACTGTTCATTAAAAAGTTAGTATCGCGGGACCGGTTATTTGAACGGCTCAAAGTTGAACCAAAAATTGTTCAAATCAAAAAATCAAATATGGGAATGAGCTGTACTCGCCGAGATCTTTCCAACAAAAAAAAGTTTGTCCAAATCGGAATGTTCATTCAAAAGTTATTAGGGGGGACAGACAGACAGACAGACAGACAGACAGACAGACAGACCGACCGACCGACGCACAAATTCCCCATCTCAATACCCTACTTTCAAATTTTTAATTTTTCGATATTTATTTCATTTTTTTGTTTCTTTTTGACTTTTTTTTACTTGGCGATATTTTTTGAACTTGGCGATATTTTTTGGACTTGGCGATATTTTTTGGACTTGGCGACATTTTTTAGATGCATTAAGCCAATTTTAATGCTTTTTTCGTCTCTTTTATTTTTAACGGGAAAGTAGGCTAATAAAAAAGGCTTTCATTTAAGACGAGATGAATGAAGAAATGTATCTCATATAAAGGCAGAGCAAGTAGGATGTTTAGTTTGTGTTTGTGTGTGTCACACAAATAGAATATATGTTTTAAGTAAGATTTTCCTTTATAATTTATAAGCATTTTAAATAAAAGTATATTGACGGAAACGCATTGAAGAGTAAACAAATGAAGTAAATGTGCTGGCAAAAAAAATGCAGTACTTTACATATATAAGTGTTTGCAATGTGCTATTAACGTGTTGGGGCTAGTTGTGAAGATTCAGTTGACAACAACAACACAAGATGGATAGTTCGACATTATTACAATCGACTTTAGATAAAGGGCCTTCAACCTATTGCTAACAGGTCCTCTTTGACTAGCCAACAGATTTTCACTGTTGAGCGGGAAGATAACAAACTGGAAAATAACATTTTTAAAAATTATATTTTCTTCTAAGGATTTTAACAGAAAACTTAGCCCAGAGACTGCCGAAAGCCACCACTGGGCTCTTAATTTTATACGAAGGGACTTGGTTATTTGTTTTATGAGGGCGAACCGGACTACTTCTGTCTAGACTGGAACACTTAAACTGAAATATAGTATGATAGTGTGACCGCCTCACCTCTAAAAATTTACAAAGAGGCCCTTAAGTAAAAAATATCACACACCTGTGCTAAAAACGGTACAACATTATGGCATGTACTTGTAATGCAAGATTTCTAAAGTCGATAATGTATTATTTCTAAGCACATTTAATTAGTTAATTGTTGTACAACTTCGGCTTTTCTCTTGTATTAATTGTAGCTTTTTTTAGTGATTTTGATATATGTATTTTTTTGATTATTTTACCGTTTAGGATTTTCATGTTTCACTTACTTTGTTTAGCTGTTCAGAGAATATTGAACTTTAATGAAACTTGTAATGTTTAGCTTCTTTTTTTTCTACGAAAAATAAAACTGCAATGTTTATTCCCTGCCCCCAGAACTTAGTGGTTATTCTAAGAATACTTGAAATTAAGGCAACCATTTAACAATATATACATCATGTGAAGCGCACAGGCTGACTACGTATGTATGAGTGATACGTGGCATGAAAGATGTTTTGTATATGCCCATCATAAAATCACATTCTTTAAAAAACAAAATTGAACGAAAAAAGAGGATAATAAAAACGTTCCTTATTATTTTTCTTCTTTACCCCCCCCCCCTTTTAAAAAGTTCTATTAATCCCCGAAGTCACTATTAGCTTTATAATCATTTATTAAAAGACTCATCGGTAACGAAATAATCTCAGGAGATTACATTTATGTTTTGAACGGATTAATATCATACTTTATGATTTCTAGTAAGTCTCTAAATTGGATTTTCAGCAAAGATTTAAGAGAAAGTTTTCGAGAACATGTTCACTATTTTATATCAAAAGGTAGAATTTATTTTTATTATACTTCAAAAAAAATATGTCAATTTTCAGAAATAAATATTATTAAATGTAAGCAAGTATAACTTATATGTATTACTAGAGTTAAGTTTTTCAAAGCTTAAGTTCTATGTACACAATAAAAAAATGTAATTACAGCAAACTTGTCCCTTAAATTCTCCAATTTCTATTTTAATTTCCACTGAATAAATCTTGACTATTTTTTATGGTTCGTCGGTTAGTGCATAGGTACTGGCAAAGGTATATGCAGCCAAAATGTTCCATATGGCACCTTGCATTGATTAATAACCATGCTTCGCGTGGCGTCTTTATATGAGTGTGTATGTATACTGTCCGTCCTTGAAAATCACGCCTAGCACTCGCGAACAGTTAAGGCTTGGTTTCCTAAAATCGTCGCCGACGCCGGGCGCGACGCACGCTGGAATCAGAACCAGTTTGATTGGAGCGTGGCGTGAAGCGACGTCAATCTGCGACTCAGGCTCATGCGCAGAAGGCGCCTGTCGCCTCGCCAGAGATCGACGATTTCACTCCTAGGAAAATGGGCCTTTACACTTGAAAAAGGGTAGATGGGTTGTGGTGGATGATAACTTTCCGAAAGTTTCAATTTGAAACTTGCATTTGCTATATCCTTTTGACATATTCAACTAAACTATCTAATATCTTTAAACGAGCAATTCTTGTATATGTATATATATATATATATATATATATATATATATATTTCGGATCTCGAAAACGGCTGTAACGATTTTGATAAAATTTCGTATTTAGATAAAGTTTTGGTTTCTGAGTTCAGTTACATCGGCGTTTTTTCTGTGAAAACGCCAGATTTCGCAAAAAACCCCGCTTTTTGCGCCTTGCATTAAAAGTTTGAGAAGCTTTTCTTTCGCCATTTTCTTTATGATTACTTTTATTGTTACTGTTTCATAGCAACCACGTTTCGTTATAACAATGGTTTTCATACTTAATCACATCGGTGTAAGTTTAAATTTTTATGGTATTTTGCAGTTTTGGCAGTGTTAGAATTGTTGTTGTTTTTGAAATGTTAAAGAGCTCGATCAAAATAAAGTTATTGTGGTGTGATTTTACCATAGACATTGGAAACGCTCGCGCACCTTCTCGCTATACGAGCAGGTATAGCAAAGCAGGTACGCTGGTATAGCGAACGTGCTAGCGGAGCTTTTCCAATGTCTATGGATTTTTCTTTATACAGAAGCCATCAGCTTCGACATACATGAGGACTGCATTTCACCCTCCATGGTCCCCCGTACCTACCAGCTTAGTGGTTTAACCGGGATAGGGCCCTGAAGATCGCTCTGTTCTTAATTTTGAACTAGAACCTAGGGTCGAGCAAACCATAGGCCCTAGCACCCCCAGAGGTATCGTTTCACTTGGAGGACTTTGTGACCACGACATTTTTAACGCCTCCCAGTCACCATTAATCAAGACGGTGGATCTTTGATCGGCTGGGATCGAACCCGGGTCCTTTCGGACACGAGTCCGATGCCTTACCGATCGGGCCACCACGGCCCCAACATACATGAGGACTGCTGTACTATGCGCCTTGCCTCCTGGTAAGCACAGGACAGATTTACGGCACAGATAGGTTGAAATAACATCCATGGGCAAGGCGAGACTCGAACCCGCGACCACTTGCTTACGAGGAGAATATTCTACCTTTTAAGCCACCATGGATTTTACAGTGCGCATCGTTTAAACAAGGTTGTGATGATGGCTTGTCCAAATAAGGTTGTGTTTTTTTTAAATAAATTACTGCTGTTTTAGATGCGTAATTGCAACCAAGGGCTTAAAAATGCCTTTCAAGATTATATAAATAAGTACTTTGAACTTTAGAAAAAAATGATTTTACTGCCTTTTTTTTTTTTTTTTTAACTCAGCGGAGCTCGGTCGTCAGGTACTCTATTTACAATTAGCATCGTTCTACGTTGTTGGAATTCGGCTCAAAATGCTTTTTATTATTCTTTCCCAAACTGTTGTCTGACCCAATATTTTGATAGGACCAGAGAAGATCTGACGCATGCGTGAATGCGCGGAAGGTTTTACATAAGAAGATCAGACAGTATGCGTATGTACCTTGTTAAATGCAAAACGATAAGCGGCGTAAGGTTCAAATTTTATGCGCATGATCGATGTAGAGCCTAGATGCAATTCTTTCACTTTGGTTACCATTCGATACTCCAAAATGGTTCCTCATACGTTTAGTGTGGCAAATCAATGTCAGTTTTAGGGAAACTGAAGCAACGTCATGAATCGGCAACCATTTGTACAACCACAAGAATTTATCGCTTATTGTTTGTCGCCAACTTGGCGATGTGTCACCAAGTTAGAGAAGAGTTAGGCAAATGATATGCAATGTAGATTTCCAGTTAGTATAAAATAATGCAGTAAAAATGCTTTCGACGTTTTTGTGAAAATGAAGGAGATTTTAATAAGGTGATTAAATAGGACTTTCAATTTAACAAAATACTTTTGAAGTTCGTAAAAATACCATGCAGGATCATTATTTGGAAATTATGTTTATTTTAAAAATGTTTTTAAATGATTTCAGTTTTTATTTATATAATTTAAGTCAAATAAAATTCCTTGAAAAATAAAGTAGAGTGCAAAGAAAAAAGCAAAAAAAAAAAAAGGGAGATGATTTTAAGAAGATCATTTAATAGTACCTTTATTTAAAAAAAAGAGCACTTTTAGAATAAAAAAACACTTGTGCATATTAATTATTTCGACACATGTTTTCGATTTAAAATATTCTCTAACATTTTTATTTTTAATTTACACCTTCGAAGTCAAATAAAAACTCTAAAAAAAAGTAATGAGCAAAAAAAAAAAAAAAAAAAATGAAAATGAAAATTCTATGTTAAATACAAGAAATTTCTCATAAAACAGCAACAAAACTTTAATGGGAGCAGTTCTGAAACACCTGATACGGTTGTTTTAGTAAAACTACACAAATTTAATTTGCAACTTGATGTTAGAAGAAAATATTACTTAGACTTTCGTAATAACACGTTCGGTCTATTAAAATTTATAAGCCAACATTCTGACTTTGAATTGCTTTTTAACAGTTCGGAGAGCAATAGAAACATCTTTTCAAGATAGTAAACTACCATTAAATACTGGAAAAGTCTCGCTTAATGGCTTTTAATATCGATTTTATAAGATGCATTAATCGATTAAAAGTCCTTAAACTGGGGTTCTTTTTAAGCAGCAGCTTTTATTGGTAAACTCCGTATTTTAATCTACTTTGCCTGCAAATAAATTTTCATTCTCTTTAAAATAGGATCTATGAGGTAAAAGAAAAGAAACGCAACTTCCTAACTGGAAGGAAACTCGTAAACTAATTAAGTAGGAGTATTTCTTAATTAAATCCTAATATTGCTTACATCATAAAATGATAATGTACCTTTGAATAGGCAACACATTTCCTCTTTTTTTATCTCTTTAACTTGGGAAGCAATTACTCAGATAAAAGATAAAGATGTGTAATAAAAACTCATAAATATCCTTCAAATTTTGCTTGGTTAAAAGTTAATTTGTAGTATTTCAATTTGAACTAATGAACAATGTTATAAATAGTAACAACTGGCTGCTTTAAGGTTACAAGGACGAATTACGGAATGCTCAGTATGGTTGAGTAACCAATGTGGATTATATTCGGAAAAAATGTTACTGTAAATGGTAAATTGGTGGATGACTAAATTTCCAAAAAAAAAAAAAATACGGTTAAGAGTCATTTCATGGTAACTCAGGTTACATTTCATACACTTGTGCCTGGTTTAACACTTATTCTAATGAAAAAAAAAAATGTTTTGGAAAGGTTATTGATTTTTTTTATTTTAAACTACTTTTAGCTTATTTAGGATATACCAAATATGTTAATACATAAAATATTTATTAACCAATAAATTAATTTCTTTTGTTAACTCAGATTACCTAAAGCAGACATCTGACATACTTAGTTCACTAAGAACTTGAAATTCTGCTCTTCTTAAAATTTTCGATTTATACAAAGTATTGTACATAAATCTATAGATTCTAAGCTACTTTAAAACTTACATTTGAATGTAAACAACTACATAGAGTTTTTTTTCATTAAATATTCACTCAGTAACTCAGGTTACAAATCGTTGGTAACTCAGGTTACAAATCGTTGGTAACTAAGGTTACACTTCACAAAAATTCTTTCAATATTACTTTTTTTTCTTTGTAATTAATTTTAGCTATCTGAAAAAAAACACTGTTGCCAATAGAATGTAACATATTTTTGACAAAATCAAATAAAAATTATCCAAAAAAATTTGTTTTAAAAAATGACTTGCATGACTTCCATGTCCCACTTTCTATAGAATGACCCTTAAGCTGTCACCAGATGTATGGAAGCAAGAGAAGTAACAAAATCCTTACAGTCTGTGAGAAAATTTGTTGTTCCTGCCCTCAACTTTGATGTAAATGACTACGCAAAAACCTTGTTAACTGGCAAGAAATTGTAAAATATGAACCACCTGTTACAAAAAACATTGTAGATTCTGAAATTTTAAATGCAATGTCGGAGCAGGAATGCAGGCTTAATATTTCAATTCCTAACTTTCCATGTCATACTCAAGCAATTGAGCGATATGTTAAAATAATAACAGAATCAGCAAGTAAAGTCTGTGGAGAGGAACAACGCCATGGCTTCATTTTAGCCAAAATTCAATCACGAAAACATATGAGCGATTTCAATACGAAATCAGAGTTCTCTGTTTGAATTAAGGATTTCTCCCTCTCTCTCTCTTCCTTTTTTAAAATTTTATTTTGCTAAAAACTGATTTATTTATAGAATGTTCTTTACTGAAATAATGCAAACAAATATTTGATTTTATAGCTTTTACCCGTACTTGTATTTATCTGAAAGCTAAATATAACGTGTTTATAACGGTTATGGTTCTCGTATTATTTTAGAATGTGACTTGTCTTATACTCAAAATTTTACATATGTCTAACAAAAAAAAAAAAAAAAAAAAAAAAAAAGGTATTTTTAATTATTTTTGTTTAAGCTTAAAGAACAAATTTATTGGCAAGTTTTTTGTCCGTGGTCGATTTTAAAAGTTAAGTAATTTTTTTCATTTATGATGAAAAATCACTATTTTGGGGCAAAATATGCAAATTTCGACCATTATGCAGAGCATGAAGATTTTATCTGACTGTGATGTGATTTTATATCATAGTATTTCACCTCATTGGGTACCTTTTTTTACCCTGACCCATTAAAAAATAAATTAATGTATTCGTTAAGTAGAAAAAATGCATTTTTGGGCTTAATTTATGAACTTTGACCTCCTTGCGGACCCTGAAGATATTATCTGATCAACTTCAAATTTCACAGGTAATTGTTTGGTCCTAGTGGACAACTTTTCTCACCCGGGGCCGATTTAAAATTCCAAAAAAAAAATTTTTCGATCCACCCTACTGTGTATATGCCGTAGAAGCTTCTAGTTTGGTATGTAGTCTCTGATGAAGGTCCAATTGTGCACCTTCCCTTGTGGTTGCATTCGAATGCTCCCAAGGGGGTGTTTTACTCCTTTTTTTGGGATAAATCAATGCTAATTTTAATGCAGACAAGTGATATGAATTGGTGCGACCACTTGGCGATATATCGCCAAGCTTTTGGTGGCGAAGTGTTTGAAGCCAACTTGGCGAAAAAATTATTTTTTGAATTCGGGTTCAATTTGGCGCTATTGGCGATATTTTGTGAAAAATTCACTGAATGATGTTAAAATTGGCGATATTTAGAAAATTAATCATTGTGAAACATTTTTCTGCATTGTTTCGTGGCAAATTCGGGGTGTAAATGTTTGAATTTGTTATAATACTCACTCCAAACTCTATTTTAACACTTAAGGATCTACTAAGAAATGTGCATGTAAAAGGAAGTAGTCTGGGGTCCGTACCAGATTTTTTCATATAGAGTGGAACAAGGTATATTTTTTTTCTGATAGTGCTTATACAAATTGTAAAACAATACTTGTATCCCTTTAGTTCTCAACAATTCACATAGTGAGTTAGTGATTTAAGAGGAATATTTGGGTGAAATAGAACAATGTCAAAACTTATTTTTCACAGTGTGAACACAAAGCATTAAAAAATAGTACTAACTAAATTTATAATAAAAAAGTATTTAGATCACTTTTGCTCACAACGGCCCTCACAGGGAATCCGTGACTTGTTCATATGAAGTAGAATGATAAAAATAATTTTTTTTTTCCGGATAGTGTGATTACAAATTATAAAAAGATTGAATTACACTAATTTCGTTCTAACAAATTCATGTAGTTAGTCCCTAATTTGGAGCATTATTTTTGTAGAAAAAAGTTACATCTATTTTTTGACATTTTTTAACAATGCAAATTTGAAAAAAAAAAAAAAAACTGAAAAGTATACTTGTATTACTTTTGCTTTCAACGACTCATACATTGAGTTCGAACCTTTGTTTATATAAAGCCGATTGACGCTAAACCATTTTCTCGAACAGTGTATATACAAATAATAAAAATACTGAATCACATCACTTTTGCTCTCAAAGGCTCATATAGCGAATCCAGGATTTGTACGTTAAACTTGCTGAAGAAGAGATTTAATAGAAACAGAAATGCATTACGCAAAACAGACAAAAAAAAGTTTTCATCCTTAAGCTACTGCCTACATTCTTATGAATAAGTCTCTCTATCGCTCATTACACATTTAAATGCAATATATATTTATTGTAACACAAATAAATTACGTTATAAAACAAGTTTTTCGTGATTTCAACGAAACATTCATCTTTCTTTGCGATGCTTCAGATATACTCAGCAATGCATCAGTTATCTTTCGAACTATAAAACTTTAAGCCTCGCTGCAACAAACATTTCAAACATTTTCCGAAAGGCCATTTGTTTGAACTTTGTGTAAAATATAACGTTGGAAATTTTCATGACTTTCAAAGTTTGCGTTCGTGATGTTCTTCCAAAATTGAAAAGTCCACTTTTAGAAGAGTTACCGGGATCTTGCCTTAAAAGAATACTCGGAAATTCTTGCAGATTTATTTTGATAGACGCATGTGGTCAGTTTGTTATTCTTGGCTTAGATTTCTGAAAGCTTGCGGATATGCTATTAAAGTTTGAGCAATTTACAGTTTAGTACTGTGAAGTTAGCAATTTTTAGAGTTTATTACAATAAAATTATCTGTATTATACTGTAAAAAATAACATTCAATTTTTACAGCGTAAAAACAGCGACCTCTTTAGTAGGAAATGGAGCTACGTAACTAAAATCTCTATTTTATCATAATCATTTCTTCAGTTTCTTATTTAGTTTTTGCTTGCTTTTCGTATTTTAGAATGTAGAGAGTTCAAATTAATAACAAAAAAAAAAAAAAAGTACAGCAATAACTTACTTTGCTAACATTTTTCTTCCGTAATCTTACGGTGCAAATTTCAGAATTGAAGAAATAAATGTTCTTTTAAAATTTCCAAATCAGATAAATAAAGTGCTAGTCCTGCACAAAGTTGAATCCCTTCTTTGATCTTACGTTTTCGAAATAAGAGTAAATTTTATGATTGAAGACGTCATTGATTTCTTGAGAACATCAGGAAACGTATCTCCTCAAAGCATTAGATTCGAGTCTGAAGGTACGGGATCTATCAAGGAACTATTATCAAATTCGAAAATAAATTCGGAAGTGCTTTAGGCATTCCTTTTATATGCACGAGATATATACTTTGGAATCTCAAAGGACTTTTGGACGAAATTTGAAAAACATAGTTTCTCAAAGGTAGGACTCAGAGAGAGAGAGAGCAGATCACAGAAAATCCTTTTTTTTTTCATGGCAATATTATATTCTTGTGAATGTATCTATTTCAGATATTTTTACTTCAGAAGATAATAAAATTTAAGTACACACTTTTTTTGTTTAAATATGCATAGCTTTTTTTTTTCGCAAGTGCACGAACAGCTATGTGAAAATTATTGAAGTTTATTATTTGAATTTTCTTCTTAATATTTAACAAATCATAAAATCAATGCAATTAAACATATTATGATACGCACGCAAACACGCATTTATACGTGTGTGATTGTGTGCATTTGGCGATAAAAGTGGCAATTCTTGCCAAGTTTGGCGGAGGAATCGGCGTTATTTCAGTTAATATTAATCGTCTCGTGATTTTATACAAGACCGTCTACAAGAACTTTATTTTCGAAACTTTTAGTTCTAAATACATACTTCCAATTGCAAAAATGGTAAAAAAAATAAATAATAATAAGTTTCAAAGGTAATATATTGAAAAATTAAAGCGAGAAAAAATGGTGAAAAAATACGAAATCTAACGAGTTATTTAGTCTCAGTGTCAGATTCATATGTAAAGAAATCACAAACGCAAAAAAACAATTCAAGCACAAAAAAAAAAAAAAAAAAAAACCCGAAGTGTTCACGACGAAAATCCAAGGAGTTTTCAAATTAAAAGTTTTAAGGGACTGTGCTGAAAATAGCGTCCTACCAGAGGAACACCGATTCTGGTCATAACTGAAAAAAAAAAAAAATATACATTTGTCCTTTTGATTGCTACTTAAAAAAATCTTAAATGTTATTTATTATACGTAAAATCATATCATAAAATTTTGTACAGTTTTAGAAAACACACATCTTTGTCGAGTTGTTTCAAATTGTTCCAAAAATATAAGTTAATATTTCTAATACCTGCCTATTTTTCTATCTACTAAATTCCTTTTAAATTGAATTTTTTTATTTCCTCGAGCAAAATAAACATTATTTTCACGAATACGTTATAATCAAATTTTAACCTATAGTAGGGGCTCCGCCAGTTGCTCGCTTCGCTAGCCAAGCCGCGTTTGCCACAACTGGCAACATTCGGTGGAAAACGAATGCCAACAATCGTGAAACGGAATATACTTGCTTAGAGTATACGGACTGGTGCTCTGAACAATCTTTTTAATCGATACCGAAATCGAAAACTAATAACAGCAATAATAAAGGGAATTGTTAATAAAATTGGCAAAGTGTATTAGATTCACTTAACTTAAACAAGCGCAAAAGGGAGGATAACTGATTGCAAACATTTAAATTTTTAAAGCAATCCAGGCTTTTTAAGCTTTTTTCGAATAAAGGCATACAATTAAAAACAAATCGTAAATCATTTTTTTACTGTTACTTGACGTTTATTCCGTTAATAAATGAGGCATTGAGTTAGATCTACGTTTATTAAGACTATACTATTCGATATTCTCTTTGGAACAATTTTAGATATAATCTTGAACAATTTTGCAAGCTTTTAAATTTCATTGAATTAAAATTAGAATTTGAAAGCAGCCGAATCTGGATTTTCTCGCCTACATGCAAAATATGCCGAAACTCTTCTAAACGCTCTCCATTGTGGGTTTTAACAGCACTTAAACACATCCCCGCTCTATTCACATGCTAAATATTTAATGAGGCTTTGTTTAATAACAAAGAATGAATCCTTCTAAACGAGCTGTAGCGTCGCTCGTCTTGGATAATTTAGAAAAGCATTCAAATTATCATTTGCAGCTTAAATGGGAAATTCTGAGCGCTTATTACGGAAATAATTAAACGCGCAAAGCATGTAACTTTTGACATCATTTCGACTTCAATCTCATGGTGACGTCAAAATCGCGTGCGAAAACGAGGAATGCACATTTTGCAAAATCCCCCGACTTCCTTTTGGTGAGGTTTGAATAAGTAATTTTGAAGGTATTTAAGCTTATATCTCGTATCTTGGATGACTAGGCAAATGGTTTTCCGAGATCTAGCTATAGTATAAGCCATGTTTAGAATTTAAAACACGCAATTTTGAGCTAACTAGATCTGCTATACACTGTAACAAATGAACTGTTGTTTTTACAGTAGAAAGCTGGAAGTCGAGGTTTTAATTTAAAAATGTAAAATGCACAGTTATAAACTGCAAAACTAGCAATTTTACAGTTTCTTACTGTAAAGTGAGATATTTTACAGTTTCTGCCGTAAAATTTAGCTGTATTCTACTGTAAAAACAACAGTATAATTCTGGAAGCAGAAGTTCCAGTTTAAAACTATAAATTGTACGGTAGTAAACTTTTAAATTAGCAATTTTACAGCCTGTTACTGTAAAATTAGCAATTTTAGTTTAGTACTGTAAAAGTGGCAATTTTACAATTTATTACTATAAAATTAGCTATATTCCACTGTAAAAACAACATTAATTTTTTACAGTGTACATTTCTCTTTTTTGACAGCGTCAAAACATTTCAATTTATGTTTACTTTTCAAAATCTTAAGTATTGATATCTATGGTATAAAAAATATTGTTATGGATTCATTATACTGCTCAGAGATTGATTTTTTAACACAAGTCGTGAGATAGATTTTTAAAAAAGTTATATTTTTTTAAAAAAAAGTTATATTTCTTGTACTCTACTCAAAATTGGAAAGTTTCAGTGGGGCTTATAAGAATTGTTCCCATTAACCCATTTATGCCCAAGTTTTTTTCAGCAATTTTTTTCAAATTTTATCTGCTTAAATATCTTACTTGGAATGGTTTACATACATTTTAGGCGTAAAATAGATTGCCGTTGCCATATTTATTAAGTTATTTAATGCCCTGTTTATGGGACACTAGGCAGATATGTGCGCAAAATACGACCTTATTTGACTTTAATTTTGCAAAGTAACATTACAGAGCGCATCTGGGATCAATTTTAAGCAAATCATTTAAAAATAGTTTAATTTTATGAAAATTAAGTTCGCAAAAACACTTACTTTCTGTAGTTACCCATGCTGGATCGTTGCTTGACTGATTTGACTGAAAATAGCTGTCAATACATAAACTCTGATGTCCAAATAGTGGCTCTAACTGGTTTTCTCAAGAAGAAGGACTATTTAACTTGTGAAAAACAACTTTAGTAAAATGATACATACATTACAAGTTTTTGTATGCAGTAACTAACAAGCGTCCCATTTTTAGGCTACTGGGCATAAATGGGCCCAGTAGCCAAATGTGGGTTATGGTTAACACAACGAAATAAGTACACTGTTAAAACTTCTGGTTGCATATGGCACCTTTTTGGGCTAAACGTTGCAGCACGAACTGCACCCCCTGACTCCCTGTGGCAACCTTAAAGGTGCCATTTGTCTCCATATGGCACACTTAGGGGTATCATAGGCTGTCATAAGACACCATATTGAGCTAAATATTACCCTTAAGGTTACTATTCGGAGACACTAGGGTGATTCAGAAATATATGGAAAAAAATAAACTTTGGATTTTTGTGCGTCTTACCCTCTTATTTTGTGCCACTATATACACTGATTATTTGTGCAAAATTTTGACAAAATATATTAATATTTAGAAGTCAAACAACTTGAAATTTCGTGATATTGACAAAAACGTGATCGTAAATGATATCTATGGAAAAAAGTAGCTATTGTATTTTTGTTCGTCTTACCGTCTTATTTAGGCCTTTATAGACACTGAATTATTTGCCCAAAATTAAATTAATTTTAGTAAATTTTTAGTAAATTATATTTACATTTAGGAGTACTTCAAATTTTGTGATAGTGGCACAAATGCGAACGTAAACAATAATTATAAAGTTACTTTATTGCTTTTTTATATCTCAGAAGAAAAAAGCGTGCAATCACAAAATGAACTATATATCTGAAAAACCAATGAAATGCAGAAAAGTATGAAAACTAATCAAATACGGAAAAAATATAAAAAACAAATTTAAATACATTAAATATATACTAATTCGCTCATTAATTCTTGCAATACTTTTTAAGGTTACTTTTCTACAATTTTGAAACCTTTTCTGTGTCCCTGTACCACTTGAAGAAGACACTGGCTTTGTTTTTCGTCGTTGGTGATAGTCTTAACAAATGCTTCAATAAGGGCCATGCCACGCTCCGTATTGTCGTTTACAATCCTCAGTTTCTTTGGTAGTATAAAGCCTTGATGGTAGTTTTCTTGAAGATTCCAATGCGATCAAACAGATGATATACTGAGTTTCTTCTTTACATGAATAAGGACGCTGAAAATGTTTCAAATCATTTCTCAGTGCTTGCACAAAAAAGGTTTCTGGGAACCCATCTCTTAAATATTATTTCCCATTAACGATAAGAATGTGAAAGAAATCATTCATATATAACGAATACCTTTTCTTCGTCCAGCTGCAAGTTTGAACTGGTTGTGAAATATCCTTAACTTGAAGCCATAAAGAATCTTTGACACAGATATAACACGACGAACCGCTCCTGGGACATGAAAACATACACCAAGAGAAGGTGATCACTGATCAGCTCAATGAAATCGCACTAAGCTCTAGTATCTTCCTTGGACACTTCTTTTGCATGGGTTATCAGAAGTTGACTTTGGGCAACTTCCATTACTAGTTGCACGTTGCTCAGAATTGGCTACCAACTCCTCAACCTCATCGTTTCTCACTCCAGGTTCAAAATTAGAATGTTTTTTCCATGACTATCATTTCTGAACCCGCTTAAAAATCAGTATTGTAGATCCAATGGCAGTGGATGGCTCCACGCAATTGCGTGAACACCCCTTTTACATTGCATGCAATCAAATACCCCAATTTTACCTATTTCTTGGTTTATTGGTCAAAATACCGAGAGACCAAGACTAGAATAGACTTCGGTTGTAATACCACAGAAAACACAATGTCTAAAACATAATGGTGGAAAGCACAATATAAAAGTTGCTTCCCTAGTTTTTTTTTCCCCAAGTTCAAACATGCTCCAACTTGAGTACCGTCACTGCATGTCGTATCGAAACACATACCACGTACGAGCTCAGTAAGTTCCCATTTATCTAACTGGTTATCGTACAGCAGCATTTGCCGTAGCAATTTCAGTGCCTGACTAACTTACTAGAACCCAGAAGTAAATCATCAATGCTTGTGGTTCTGATAGTAATACTGGTATGAAACCCGCCGATCCTCCTTCATTTTCCCAATATATTTCGCATAAGTGTTTCCTTCCTGTGAACTATCAAAGGAAGTCATGGATTTAAACGACTTTTGTAAGTTAACGGCAGATTCAGAGCGAATAGTTTGCCTGTACTGTTTTATGGACGTTGTCAAATCCTCCCCATTTAGACCCATACTTACTGTAGCAGCTACTATCAAGCCGTGAGGTATATGAGTTAGCCGAATAAACTCATACACCTCAAACAACCGAAAAGAAAACAGAAACCACAGCCCGATCTTGCAGCTGCATTTTCTACTGAAACTCAGGTAAGAGATGATGCAGCTTTGGAGCAGGAGGGGGGGGGGAGTCGTTACAACTCACTTTGAGCTATTATTTTATTAACTAATTACTAGTAGAGTAAACTAAAATTTTAAATTATTCTATTTTATATGAAGAACAATATTATTTCGGGTAATGAAATTATATACTCCAACTCTCGAAATTGCTAATTTTCAACAGAATTCGATCGCGTTGAGCGACCTTTAACCCATTCACTGACCCAAGCGAAAAATGTTTTCCGCCGCAAAGCGACCGCTCCGTGCATCACTCACCGGTTCCATTTCGTCACAGTATGATAACACTTTTCTCCTCATTTTGCTACGGGGTTTTTAATGTTGTTTTTGCAGTCGAACATGAACTTGAAAGCTATACTCGCAATTAAGTATCTGTAATTTATTTATATTTTACATTATTTATTTTTGTCAATCATTTTACAGTTATTTTATTTTTGCTCATTTTTATTTATTTACTTATTTTTTTTATTTACCATTCCACTAATTTATTTACTATTCTAACATAACTGTGTTAGTACTCATCGCTTTCACAAAATAAAGTGGAACATATTCCCTTTCAATATCCCTATAAGTAATTACGTGCAACAAATAGCAGAACAAGGGAATCCTAACAAACGAAAAAACTTTCATTTGTTGTTTCATTTTATCTAAAATGTAGTTATTTCTTCCAGGGAAAGGAACAAAAGTCCATTCCTTGAGCATAAGATTTTTCTTTTAAAAATAGGGGTATCACAAAGGACAAAAACTGAACTCTATTTTGACATTTACAGAAAGCACTGTCAATGAAGCCCTGCTAAACTGCTCATAACAAAGGTGCATCCCAAGGAAAAGGAGAGAGGAAAGGGGTGCCGCCTTATTCCCACGAGAACACTTCTCACCGTTGCTTGCTGTCCGAACCAAATCGGACAGTGGTATTGGAACAAAAGTGCCGCTCCAATCCCTTCCATGTGGTTATTTTACAATGAGACAATTCAAAGTGATTCGGGTACTTAAAAGGAGGTTAACTAATGCAATTTTACAGAGCATTTGACGTGCTTTAGTACAAGATCATAAAAAAAAGCTTAGCTGTGTAAATGACTTTTTAAAAGGGTAGAAGGAATCGGCGACTTTTGATGCATTGTAAACATAGCGACCAATAACACAGAGAGATATCTTTAAGTGTTGGTCCATTTATCTTAACTTCTATAGGAGTCTATATCCCACTTTGAGTGCACGGATTTTAGTAGCTCAATCGTGTGAGCTATTTTAACGATAAGCAGTTACAAAAGATCAAAACTTGCGACAAATCCCCCGTTTCCCTAAAGACTATTTACTTGAATATACCCTCGCCCCAAAGCCGTATCCACTTAATCTCAGTCGTATAGCTTGGAGATGCCAGAAAGAAACACTATGGGAGGTCTCCCAAGAAAGCTTTTTACAAGCCATCTGAACAGGTTTCCATTCAAGCAATAGCCAGAAAATCATTTGCCATGCGCTACCCCTTCCACATGATTTTCTTACAACAAAATGTAGTTAAAATCAGAAATTAATTTCAAAACGAGCATTACTACTGTTACATTTTGGAACATTTCATGTTCCAAAATTAAAATCAATGATTAAAAAATTAAAACACAATACAAAAAATATTGTGAAAAAATATCTTATAAATTTGGAGAATTATGATAAATTTGGCAAAAGAAGCTTTTAAATGAAGAAGGTTTAGTCGAAAAAGTAGGGGGGGTGGGGGGGGGGGATTTAGTTCCTTTATTTTTTAATCAAGCTTGTAATAGCCCCTCAAAGATAATATTTTTTCACTTGTTCATCAAGAGTTTAAATAACAGAAAGCAGAAGAAACAAAGTTTCCATAAAAAAAATAAAAAAAAAAATAAAAAAAACTTTTGTCTGATGATTTAAAGCATTATACTCGATACATGACATACGACATTGTACTCTTTAGTTTTTCTAAGAGTACGTGAAAGGATGAAAAATCTCGATAAAATAAATTATATAACGATCACAGGTTCTTAATATCTTATAAGTTACATCCATTTGACCAAAGAAAATACCTTTGGTACCGCTCCCCTCAAAGCACCAAAACCCAGCAGAGAAGCGAGATAACAGGGTTTGCGCCTAAAAAAACGGCCGACACAGGATCGTCAAGAGCGAAAACTGCTAGGTTCGCTGTGACGATACAGGATCGTCGCGGCCAGTTAGGAACCAAATTCTGTGGACGAGCCTACGTCGGCCGGAGCGGTTTTTACACAAAGTGCACGGCCGATCGTGTGTCGGCCGGGGCAGGGAATGGGTTAATATTATTCCATTGTGCTAAAATTTTACATACATCACATTCATGAATAGTGTAAAAAACTGCGGGGTAAGACCAAAGAAATTCAAAAACAAATTTTTTTGAATCGCCCTAGGAGACACCTTTCAGGGGGCCCTGCTTATACTACCAACGTTTACCCTTAAAGAAACTACACTACAAAAAAAAAGCTGTTATTTTTAGAGTATAATACTGGCAACAGAGGTTCCAATTTAAAACTATAAAATGTACAGTAATAAACTGTGAAACTAGAAATTTCACAGTTTCTTACTGCAAACTTAGTAATTTTACAGTTTATTGCCGTAAGAATTAGCTATATTATACTGTAAAAACAACAGTATAATACGGGCAGTAGAGGTTCCAGTTTAAAACTAAAATGCACGGTAATAAACGGATAAATTAGCAATTTTACAGTTTATTACTGTAAAATCAGTGATTATACAAATTACTGCTGTTAAATTAGCAATTTTTAGTTTATTACTATAAAATTAGCTGTACTATAGTGTAAAAACAATATTTATTTTTTAGTGTATGTGCAACCTACAGTTTTAACAGTTTTTCGTAAGTGACATACATATACATATTAGAGCTAATATTTAGAAAAGTGCCAATTTGATTCCCAAGTGAATTTTCACTAGTATTTCAATAACTAGTTAAAAAAATAATTTTTCCCAGAAAGAAGAAGAGGCTTTGCTTTCATTCATCAACATCAGGAAAAAAAAAATTCTTCAGAAAATATTTTTTGTATATTTCAAAAATCAGATCGGTAGCGTGTCCCCAGTAGCAAAGCTTAGCATGCAAACAGGTCATGCGCACTTTATAACTTACTAAAAAAAACGCACTTGCACAAAAAACGATTCTATTTTTACCCCTTTGTTAATATTTTACTTCATTTTTGTTTTAATCGACTTCTGATTTTCTAGCCGATGCAAAATAAGCGTGTCCCTCAGTTCCGCCGTCAAAGCGTAAACAATAACTTCCGATCTATATTTAGGCTCCCAAAATCATTTCCTGCACCGATACCACGTGATACTGAGTACCTGGTGTA
>JAXGGA010005505.1:0-77693 GCA_038373865.1 Uloborus plumipes
GAGGCGAGAGGTTTTCAACGAGTTTGTGCGATACTGAACTGACTTAACATTTAAAACATATTTCTAATTGTCGTATTGTGAAAACTTTTTAACTTTTAAAACATGAGAATTTCTTTAAACTGCTACAAAGAATTAATGGTTTTGAAAAATTCGTTACATCGATATTTTTAGTTTTTCATTTTCTATTTAAGCCTTTTAGTATCAAAACCTGCTTAGTTCATAATTTTTAAAAGTTTTTCTTTCGTAACAAGACGTACTGTTTGATTTTCTTCGGTAAAACCTAACGCATGCGTCAGGTCTTCTCTGACAATAAGGGGAAGAATAATAAAAGGCATTTTGAGCCGTATCAAACAATGTGGAACGATGCTAATTTCAAATACATAGTTAAGTTGAATATGTCAAAAGGATATAGCAAATGCGAGTTTTCAATTGAAAACTTCGGGAAGTAGTAATCACCCACACCCCATCTACCCTTTTTCATGTGGAACTGTTCGCGGGTGCCAGGCGCGGTTTTCACGGACGAACAGTACTTTTTGGTTGATTCTATTATGCTATAAAGCGATTTGGAACTACTTCCTCGCAATCGAGTCAAAAACCCGCCGCTAAAACTAGTTTAATTTAAAAATCAGCATAACTCAAGCTTCTACTGAACGACCACTGTTAAAACATAAGGGTAACAATCATGTTTCTACGGAAGGACTACTGTAAAAATAAACATAAGAGTAACTGATTTTGTTTTAAAATCAGCTCAACCTATACTTCTACTGAATGACTACTACAAAAACATAAGGGTAACATCAATTACGTTACTATAATACTGCCATGAGGAGGTAAAGAGCTGTATCTGCAGCAATGAGTTTTTGAGATATCAGAAAAGAAAAAAAAAAAAAAACACGCAATTTGATTTCATATTAACAGTAAGGAAATGTTGGAAATTCAAGTTTTTTTTCTAGTGTTCTATTTTTAGCGAAAGCCAGATAAGCAAGCGTGTACAATGAAGCTAAAGTACAAGAGATGACAAAAATGCAAAAAAAATGAAAAAGTAAAAATTTACAAATACTGGCCTATACCTTCAAATGGCATAATGAATTGCTTAATCAACTCGATTTTTGCTTTACGGTATAAAATATACGATTAAATTGAGATACCCGATGAATTTCATTAGAATCCGAAAAGAAAATCAAACAAGAAGTTCTGTCAAGAACTAAACGAGCCTACTTTCCCGTTCTTCGACATCGGCATTCTAGCATCTGATCATTATTCTCTTGATTATCTAAGACTAAAAATTATGTCAAACATACCTTTTTAGCACTTGAAGCTGATTTCTAAAAGCAAAATATACCTCTCTCATCAGATGAAATAGACACATAAAAAGTAAATAAATGAATAAATAAAGTTTTGTCGCACCTTTTAAAGAATGTAACTGTTACAGTTCTTCCGTAGAAAAATTCCTCAATTGTTTTCAAAAAAAAAAAAAAAATAAAAGTACAAAGTACATCAAAACGCATTTTATCAAAGAAAGAAAAAAAAAGAAAAAAAAAACTCGTCCGTTGATAAAATGTCTCGAATTTCACTTTTAATCCGTTGCCAGTTGTTAAATATAAATAAAGAATAAAATGCCCTAGTGAATGAAACATTTTTGTTACAAAAAAAAATCGTCTGCCAAAAATAATAATAATAATAATAATAAATTCAATAAAACAAATGAATAAATAAACAAAAAATCGTCTGCACAGTCAGTCATTTTTTTTCGGACTGTTTACTCAAAAGTTATTAGGGGTGACAGCTTGCTTGAGCGGTTCAATGTTGAACGAAAAATTGTTCAAATCGGAAATGTAAATACGGGAATGAAGTATCCTTGAAAAGTTCTTTCCAACAAAAAAAAGTTTGTTCAAATCGGACTGTTCATTAAAAAGTTAGTATCGCGGGACCGGTTATTTGAACGGCTCAAAGTTGAACCAAAAATTGTTCAAATCAAAAAATCAAATATGGGAATGAGCTGTACTCGCCGAGATCTTTCCAACAAAAAAAAGTTTGTCCAAATCGGAATGTTCATTCAAAAGTTATTAGGGGGGGGGGGGGGACAGACAGACCGACAGACCGACAGACCGACACACAAATTCCCCATCTCAATACCCTACTTTCAAATTTTTAATTTTTCGATATTCATTTTACCTCTTTATTTTTTTAACTTGGCGATATTTTTTGGACTTGGCGATATTTTTTTTAACTTGGCGATATTTTTTGGACTTGGCGATATTTTTTCGATGCATTAAGCTACTTTTAATACTTTTTTCGTCTTTCTTTTATTTTTAACGGGAAAGTAGGCTAAAAAGGACCACTCACTTAAAAACCTGTTCAGTCAAAGTTTTTCTCATAAGTAAATAACTGGACAATGCAGCTAGTTTATAAAAGAATAAAACGAAGTTTTGCACTAAAGGTAATTTAAACGAACTTAATTCCTTTGGAAAATCTAAGTGAGCAGAGCATGAAACAATTTTTGTCTTTCCTGTAGAATTAAAAATATATATATTAAAAAAAGAGCTGGTTTAAATATACTAAACGCTTAGTTTCTATGTCGCAAAAAAAAATCAACTTTAGGAGCTGGCTGCAAATTTTTTGATCTTGAAACTATTTGTATGTAGTCAAATTTGAACTATTGTTTGTAGTTTTTTTTGCAGTCCTAAGTATATTCATAAGTTACTTGTTTCAGGACTCTTTACCAGAGGTCGATTTTGCCAAGTTCAAAAAAGTCAACCATAGAGTAAGTTTTGCACACTTTATTACATGTTATACGGGTTATTTTCAAAATTTGCTTACATTTGCTGTCCGGAGGTTAAAAAGACGATTTTGAAGCATAACTTATATTTTAAATTCAATGTGAACAATTATTTTCTGCAAGAAATACCCCCAAAAAAATTATATTACTCAAAAAATTATTAAAATTTATTTGTTTATTTTTATATAAGTCTTTAAAAATGAGAATCAAGGCAAAAACGCTTGTCCATTTCCAATTTTCACAAGTTCAACTATTTTTTTGTATACTTAATTGTATAAAAAAGTATATACAACAAATTATTTTTATATATTGACTATTAGTGTATGATATTCATAATACATATTGACAATAGTAATTTTTTTTCATTAAGAAATGTATGTATATATTTTGTCGGACAGTTCTTGTCAAGTCCATTACCTTAAGATTATTTGAGCTAAAAAAGGTATTAATTGTAGTCAAAAGATGGTAACACGTATTCAGTTAACTTAACAAACTAATGACGTAACTATTTCGTACCATTTTGTTTTCCTGAGTCGAGAGGTATTGTTGTGGCGTTTCGCACAAGATTTCTTCCAGGTGCGTATTTTTATTCCTTGTCAAGTCTGTTACAAAAGATTTTAGCATTAATTTTTACTTTTTCTTAACTTTTACCCCGAAATATTGTTCATTATATAACTCTAAGAAAATGCATATTGTTGTTCAATTTTTAAATTCGACAACCTAGCCATAATTTGACATTTTGGTTGAAATGTCAAGTCCGTTACTGGTCAAATCCGTTACCAAATGTCAAGTCCGTTACCATACAGTTTTTGATCAATATTTTAATGATCGCAAACATCGTTTTAAGCTTCAGGGACACAAATAATTTCAATTGAAGTTGGTTCTAGACGCTATGGTATAGTTTTAAAGGGAGATTTCATATCGATTTTGTATGTTAACGGACGACAATTTTCCTTACAACTTACAGTTTTTCAACAGCATTTGAATACTTAATTATGCATCAAAGTGTACAACCACTAGCTTTTTCACACATCTAAAATATGTGACAAATCATTTGTTAGTGATTCTAACAAAAAATAGCAAGTTAAAAAAATTACTTAAAAATTCTGAAATGTAAGCATATGGTGAAAATGATCCATACATGTTATGTATCTAATAATATTTCTCAAGATAACATTCTAGTAAATTGACTATTTGCATTTTTGTAAAATCTCTTAATTAAAATTTACGAAACAGCTTTTTGTTTGATACTAACACCCCATGTAAACTAAGATCAAAATTTCGTATTCGTAATAAGAAAAATACATATTTCGTGATATGGGCTGCATTTTCATGCGATGCATCTCACTTGCATTTTTTCCCACCAGTGGTCAATTTCGAAAGATTGATATGTTGTTGTTGTCTTGTGCCAGTCAAGCTGGACAGTTGGGTTGCGCTACTTCGCTTTTCCAACTGTACTGTCATTTGGTGTCCGACTTCCACAGTACAAACATGGCATAGGGGCCCATTTATAGGGTAGGCAACCTTTCACAGCCCAACAACACATTCACACAAAGAAAGGACAAGGACAGGGGAAAGAAAATACATCCATGCCCGAGCTGGAATTCGAACCCGGGACCATTCCATCCGAGTCTTCTCTGGCCACTTCTGTGACCACTAGCCAAAATGGCCAGCAAAAGATTGATATCCTGCGTTACAAATATCAGTTATGTAATTAAGTCCTGTAATTTACCACGATTTTTCCCTTTCGTTGGGGAGTGAAAAGAAATTTCATTCCGATGTCAGGTAGTTATTTTCTTTTCGTTACTTCATTTAGCCTTTTCTTCGTACAAATAATATAATTTAAATAAACTGAATGTATACATAAGAAAATGTGAGAATGGGTAGAGCTGATAATGGATGAGAACTGTTCTCAAATCTTATGTGCAGAATACTGCACAGTTGTGTGAATTGAACTTTTACAAAAACAATATGTAATAAGGCAACAGGAAATTATTTGGCGAAAAATTTGGTACCAACTCAGTATAAAAGTTACAAATAACGAAATCTCTATCGCAAAAGCAAAACCTTTTCATAAACGAGTGAAAATTGCTTGTTTCCGGTAATTTTTGAAACGTTCATTGCATTGCATTTATTTTATTAAAAGACATTTATTTACCTAAAATTGCATTAGAACCTTCCCCATTCTGTTCTAAAATTTTATTTTCACCTGCCGCGAGAAAAAAGATCAATTATAAATGAAAACAAAATCACGACTCTTCTAAAATTGTTTTTTAGTTGTGACTTTGATTTTAATAACAAAAGAAGTTCTAAAAGTTGCCAAATTTCAGCGCACCAAAATTGAAGGGATGTACTATTACCAACTTTTTTCTTGAAACTAAGTTTGACAAAATTATAATGAGCTTTTCATAAAGTTCAAGAATTTATCACGAAAAGTTACACTTGCATTAATACCTGAAACAACCCCTGATATTTCGGTAAAACATGATGTAATTTCCGTGATTTTTGAGTAATCAATAAACTGTAACTGGAATGAATATTTGCTTGAATAGCTACGGAGCTGTGATGATCATTGTGGAAAAGATTGAAGATTCTCTCGGAAGTTACAACTAATCAAGGAAGTAGAGGCAAGGCTTACTGACTCGCAGCCCTCTCATACCAACAGCAGTCTAAGGACTCGAAATCAAATCAAATCAAGCTGTGATGATTGGACGGAAGCGAATGAAATTTGCTCTACCAAATTTGAACTAGGCAACATGAAGCTTTTGCACAAGGGCACATACTTTCGTTCCGAGTAAAATTCTAAGTACTGTCGGCCCCGCTTAAATGAATACTGTCGGTTCCAAGAAATATTATTCGATTAAACAGGGCATTCGGTTAAACGGGGATCTTTAGCATTACAAGTATGGCATAGGTTCCGAGATATTTAATTCGTATAAGCGGGGTATTCGTTTAGCCGTTACCCGATTCAGCTGGGACGACAGTATCTGTTTTGTTCTTTTTCCGTTTCAAAAAATGTTTCATTAAAACTTAGAATTGAATATTAAAAATTTATAATTGTCAAAAAAAGAAAAAAATTCACACACGCTTTTTTAAAATGAAAAAACATAGCGCATAAAGAAATATTACTGACTGAAAAAAATCCCTGCAAAATGTGTGTGCTTTACTGGAAGTAAAATGTTCCCACAACATGCGATTTTGCTGAAATACAGTGCCTGCTGTGGATTCTTTTGTTAATTCAATATCATGTACATCAAGAAGAGCATTCCATACAAATATATATTTTTTAACTTCAAACCATTTTGAAAGTTGAAAATACCATATAAACCTTTTGTAGTATTTTAGCTGCATTTTGTGAATGAAAACATCTTTTTTCAGCTTGCGATAGCGATTCGAAAGTGATAAATGAACTTTTATAGTCGTAGCAGAGCTATTTCACGGTTCCAAAATGATAAAGTACAGACAAGTTTCTAAAACAGTTCTTCCACTAATCGATAGATATCAATACCAGACATTCGATGAATCAGGTAACTATTTCTAGGTCAATGTTGCATTGAAAATTGTCCCATTGTGTCAATAAAAATGAGAGAAATTTGAAAGAATCAAACTAATACCAATTTAATTACTTATTTTTAATTTAACGCATTAATGAGGTTTTCCATCTCTCATCTTAATTACGTAGAATAGAGGAGCGGATATAAATTTATAAATTGAGAATAGCTGTACTCAAAAACTAGCAAGATATTAGTTTTAAAAGAAAACAACTTGTTTGAAATATTATTCAATTCAGTATGGATGAACTCAAGGTTTGTTTACTTTTAATGTGGCTGCGAGCCGATTCCTCGCCGTTGCAAAGGTCAAAAACGTAACATTTTTAGAAGCAAAATAGTTTTAAAACTGTACAAGTATTAATACGTTCAAAGAGCAAAAATTTAGCATTTCACTCGGACATTCTGTCCGTGCAGTTTAGCGTTTTTACTATATGGCATGGTTTTAGTTGACCGTAAAGCGAGTTGCAAACCGATTGTGCACCAATGAAATCTTTCTTGCAGTACATTGCTGCATAAGTTTGACCGCAGTGCAATATGACATGGTTTTAGTTTGACTGTAACGAGGGCTGCAAACCGATTGTGCCACCGCCGAAATCTTTTTTGCAATACATTGCTGGTTTTTCATCACTAAACGATGAACCCTCGTGTTGCGAAATGCTCACTTACTATTTGTCATTGATTCTATCGTTGAACATTACTTTAATCCTGAGGACAATGATCTGTTCATTACCTGCGATGCAAAATGAAGCAAGAAGACTCTCCTTTTGGGTATAAAGCGAAGCAAGATCCTGTAGCAACATATGTGACAGCAAAATATTTTGCATCTGTGACAGCTGGTGTTGATTTAGAATTGCAGTTCGGTTTCAATATTCTGAATCCTGACTTTCAAAATGTCAATCTCTTCTTGGGAAGTTCAGTAAACAGAGCTGAGCTTCCTTCGCTATAGTACTGAAATGCTCACCCAACTCAACTCATCACCCATAATACTTTTCCCAGGAATAAAAAAATGATTTTGAACTCAAAAAAAGAGCAAATAGCTATATCTTCAATTGTATTTATGATTCATTACTCATTTCAAGTCGGTTTAAAACTGGAGCTATGGACCATCAGTTGTACAAAATATCTAGCCTTTCTGATTTTACCATAGCGCTAGAGGGCGCTCTGGACCTTTGTCTACGCAAATTACCTCTCTGTTGCTTTATAACTTTTTGCTGTATTGCATCGGTTTATCGTTTGATGCTGTGATTCATAGCTGCCCCCATCGTATGTAAGGGCAATCGAGGAAGCCCTGAACATAGGACCAAATAAAACTGTATGTTTTTCAGATAGTCGTCTTCTTTGGTTTCATCAGTAGTGCTTTCAACTTTGGAATGCCTCAGTACAGAACTCCAAAGTTGCCGATCTGCTTCTCACTAGAAAGTTGACGATAGTTTTCTCATTTTAAGTAATCCTGAGGAACTTGTATTACAACAAATTCCGAAGATCTTTTGTTGCTGACTTTCGAAACCTTTTGAGAAGCTATTTGAACCCAAGGACATTTTTAGTCCAAAAGTCAGTGCACATATATTGCCACATAAAAGCATTTCCTTAACTAAAACAAGACAATAATTTTAATAAACAAAACAATGTATATTGTTAAATTGCTTATAAAATAAATAACTACACTCAAAAATTCAGATTCAGAAACTATAATCATTTAAATTCTTTCATCTGTACCGTCATCTGTATCGTCGCTTTAGAAAACAAGACTCATTATCGGATCTGCGTTGAAAAATTGACTTGGCTGGACTCGCTTATTTTTTTAATGGTCTGTTTATTGTTTTTATGGTAAAAAACCCTTGTGATTAGCTTTCTTGGAAGGAACGTGCTGCTATAGTAGGTCGAAGCGTAATTGTGTGTGGAAAATGCCTAAGTTACTCTTATGCTTGCAGAATAAAATGCAAATGCTGTTATAGGAGAATTCTTTGTTTTAGAGCTTAAGCAAAGAGTATGAGATGAAATGAGTAAGCGTTGATTTTATTCAAAGAAGTCTTTGGTACTGTGATTGAAATCGAGACGATTGACCATCCTGGGCTCATATTTGGCTTAACAGGCAGAGTATACTAACTGCCCCCATAAAGCTCTCGATTGCTAACAGCTTAAAGTGGGATTAAACACTAGAACAGAGAGAAATGTTTTTTTGATCTTATTGTTACTTTGGAAAAACATTCACCCAGAGTTAAGTATCGGACCCTGGTCCGTTATGCAGCAGGTTTCAATTCCTATGCCAATGAACGGCACCTATTATGCTAGTTTAGATAGAAAATTCCGTTGAATCATATTTTTAAAAAATAACACTTTTGTTCTTTTTGCGATGCAAATTACTGTCACTCAAATTGTTTCATAAGATATGTTTTGTTTATAACAAAGTTGCCTATAAATTAAAGTTGTTAGTTTCTTTTCGTTTTCATAGACAAGCTTTTTCTTATTGTTCCACATATATCCTCAGTTTTAGTTTCTTTTAGGATGATATGCGTTGGTTAAAATTTTCAATGACCCAATATTAGGTGATAATTTCATCGGAATGAACCAACATTGCCTCTTTGATTGGGTAACAAAGTCATTATTTTAGTACTAATATCCCAGAATCGTAGTTGTCATCGGGATTCCAAAATGGCCATTTAAAAGCATTGCAAAGGGGAAGGGTTTACCTCCCTCAAAACCCGTCATTTTAGCTAGATTGCCGATTTAATATGCGAATTTAGAAATATAGCAGGACTGTTATGAATCTTTCCTCAGAAAGAATTCAAAGCACGATAATTAGGTTGTGTTTTACGTAAAGTTGGATTTGATTTTATCTTTAATGATTAGTGTTATTTCTCTTTTATCACAATGTATTTGGTTTCCAATTTCAGTGAATAAACCATGTTGAAAATTTCCATCAGAATGAATAATAAATTAATATGCTTCTCTCAATACAGCAGTATTAGTCTAATTTCATTGAAATGACTGCAATTCTCTTTTGGAAATGTGTTATGTGAAATTGAACTTAGTTTCTTTTTCAGGTACTCGATTACCTTTTCTTTCCCGTATCATATATGTTTACTGCAAGACACAACAACGCCCACCACACCAAGAAGTAATACGTCACAAATCGGTTGATTAATCATTTTTGACAGGCTAATCTTCATCGGCGATATTTTAATTCCATCATCATCAAACATTTATTTTTCTTTATGCCCAAGCTGCCAATACTTTCGATTCCTTTTCCCAAGAAATTTCCCTATAATTCCCTTTTGGGGACAGTACTTCGAACACTTTTCCATGCATTTTCTTGTCTATTCAATTACATTAACATTGATCGATGTAGCAGTAGACTTCTATTGATTCCGAAAATTTTGCTGGTCAAGTTTTCTATGACAAAGATGTATTAAATCTTTCTTTATTGTAGCAACGATCCGTGTTTACAGTATTAAAAAAAAGTGACATATTAAAAAGATTTCTCTCATGCTTTATGCTGCAGTAAAACCAGAATTCAATTTAGAAAACGAGAGTAGTGCCTTGCTCCAAAAGAGTTTCAACTCATTAAATTTGGTCTTCAAAAGAGCGTTACTTACGTTTTCAGTTATTCAATTTTTCTCAGGCGAATATGTCTATAAGAGAAGATTTATTGATTCATTTTCATGGTATGGGATTAAGTTTTTAAAACTAAATTCATGTAAAAATTAATACAAATATGAAATAGGGTCTGATACATTTTTTGATATCGATTTTTCAAATTTTGTTCAATTATTACGTATCACAATATAATTTCATGTTAAACAGTTGCCATTTTCCAATTGAATAGTGATTTCAAAACTTGCGTGAAGATACATTTTTCTACATTAAAGAAATATTTAATTCGAGATGTATCACTTTGGAACTACATCGGTCAAGTTGGTACACAAATGAAGGAATGGAGGAAAAGAATGGAATTTCTTACTATTGCACCTGTTGATTATTATTGTTTGATAATTTCTCTTCAATTTAATGCTGATTCCCTTCTATTTCTTTATTTTAAAAAGTTTTAAACGGTTTTATTTTCATGAGATTAAAAAAAAGTTTAAACTGGTTTCGTATTTATGGAATACTAATATGACAATGTTCTTACAAAAATATGCTATTTATTTAAAACATGGACAAAACACATTTTTAACATGCAAAGTAACTTACATATTAATGCATCATTCATGGAGAAGTAAGTCACAAAGAAGGAGTAAGTATTAAGGAAGTGTAAACGGTGCCTAATAAGTAACAATTAATACGAATATGAAAAAAAAATACATTAAATGGAAAATTAGTTAAATAAAAATTTAAAAATAAAAGCAATTTGTGTGTTAAAAATATTTGAAAAGAGACTTGTTTTTTTCAAAGTATACGAAGGAAAAAAACAGGTGTGTCGTAAAGGCATTTCATAAAAGTGCAACTTTTGTATTGCAGGAAAACATTTTAATTATTCATAAAGTACTTATGAATGGCATACATACAGTTCAGTCTCCAAATTAGTTTGGGAAATTTATTGGCAAGCCAACTTATATAATACTCTTATATGTTTTATTGTTTTTGGCAACAGTTAAAAAGAGGAAGTACTTTCACTTTATAATTCTTTTATTTTTCATTGTTTTTTGCAACAATTAATAACAACTTCGTCACTTCTGTCACACAAAAAGGTAGCTGATCAGAATTTCAAAGACCTTACGTAAAAAGTTTCATTTCAAGAAAATAAAACATTAATAATAATAAATAAAATTAAAAAAATAAATAAAATCGTAGCGTTTAACTTAAGAATTTATATTTTATGGTCAAAGCAGTGAATGAAAGTTTTGCAGCTTTAGAGTTACTGCTACCGTATTTGAAGTAATTCATGAATAATATAACTATTCGTTTCATTTTATCAGAAATAACTATTTAATTCAGCGCTAGAGAGCCCGCACTTCGTGTAATTCCTCGAAGCTATCCTTCCATAACACGAAATTCAAACATAACCCGAGCTGTTCAGTACAAATACACGTGCTTAACAGATTAAGATCTTTTGGTAAGACGGAGATTGTTCCTTTTCTGACAAAATTGATCCGCGGTCGTAAAGGGCGGTGTCACTTGAACATGAAAATTGCCAGAACCACTGACCTTCGATTTTACGACGTTTCGCGGGCGCCGCCCTTTCATCCAATCGTGTCCTACAATGTCCTTTTCATTCGCATATATTTAGTTTTAAACTAAATCGAATCCTTTCCCTTTTTGGTACAAAGCATCGAATTAAGTAAAATGTCAGCTTTCTAATAGTTGTAACAAAACTACTTTTTTAATTAACGGTAATGAAGGTTTTTCTTTTTTGTCTTGCAAATTTGGATGTAACGACTGGTTTGCGGTCTGAACAAGAATTATACGGTTAAAACATTTTCCAGCTTTTTACACGGTGGATTAAGAAGTTCTCTTTACGCACTAAGTATAAATATAGTTATTGAAGCTTTTAATTTTTTCCCCTTTTGTTTTGTTTTCTTTCTTTCTTTTTTAACAATCCATGAATGATGTGTTACGTGCAATATTCAGCTGTAAAAACCAAACCAACTTTGAAAAACTTTTCTTTAGCTAATGATCTAATAGTTCGGTGCATTAATGCTAGCCTTTTAAACTAAACTAAATATGAAGCTACTGAAGACTTCCAATATGTTTTTAAAAATTATTGCTCATAAATTGTGGATTTTATTAAAGCTGTTTCTTCGTATGAATCGTGAATATTCTATTTGCTTTGTGTAGATAAAAAAATCATTAATCTCGCATTAAGGGTTTAACTGTGCATACTCTGCATTTCATATGAAGCATAGCTAACAAAACAATATATAAGAAGAAGTCGATAAAATGTTTTTGAATATAGAATAATGTTTTTAAACATATAAATCTATTTCTTGTGAATTTAATGCTTTAAAATATTTTGAAACATGAATATACTGTCGTCCCCGCTTAATCGGGTAACAGATAAACGAATACCCTGCTTATACGAATAAAATATCTTGAAACCGATGCCATAGACGTAATGTTAGAGATCCCCGCTTAATCGAATACCCCGTTTAATCGAATAATATTTCTTTTATCCCACAGTATTCGTTTAAACGGGGTCGACAGTACTTATGTCACAGAAGTTTGATGGAAGTGATTAAATAATGCAAACAATTCATAGAAATTAAAAATATTGTTGAATCTTAATCATGATTAATTTATTTAATTTCTCATTAATTAAAATAGTTAATCATTTTATTGATAAATTTTGAAGTAACATTTTGATCAAGCTAAACTTATTTTTAAGTGCTCTGTTACCGCAGTATTAAAAGAAACAACGGAAGTGCTTTAGAAGACTTAATTTTCAACGTTTTCGTTTTAATTTCAAGTTAATTTTGTGTTGAGAAAAAAAACTCTTAATAGACACGCAGATTTGGTGCCAAAACCGTACTGATAGTGCTAAGCTTATGTGAGCATAGTTTACCCTTAGTGTAATATTTTAGTAAACTTTAAAAATTTAAACTAATAGAAATAAATCAACTACAAGCTCAGAGTACGATTTTTTAACCTTCTGCCTTTCCAAAAATATTTGAAGAGTTCTGGAAATTTTATTTTGAAAAATTTCACAGAAAATGTGAAGTTCAACATGATATATAAACAATACTAAATCCAGTGAAAGCCTCCCCAAACATATGCTCCTAAGTCATATTGACAATCTTATAGCTATATAAACGTAATGGGCGTTATGACCAGGCACGCTAAAAGTTGAAATCTTTGGGGAAAAACATTTTTTTCTTTTAAATTTACTGAATGATAAGGAATCTGCAAGCATAAATAACGTAATATCTAAAACAAAAATGTAAGAGATAGATATCTTTTTTCACCAAATTTATCGGATCATCAAAAAAATAAATAAATAATAATAATAATAAATAAATGAATAAATAAAACTAATAACAAAATATATGTCAGATAAGAGTTTTCGGGAGATCATGATGTGATGACCATCCAGCACGCCATAGCCATCATCCATCCCTGGGAATGGTGGAGGTGTGGAGGGTCACGGTCACCCTTGTCGGAGTCACCATGACCCTCCACAAGGAAAGAAATTCTAATAGCACCATTGATCTGAGCAATATCTTCGTCCCATCGTCAGGCAATTTCCACACAATGGGATAAAGATAAAAGCTGTTATAAAACCATTTTTGATATCCTTCTAATAAACAATTATATCGATTTTCTGATGCGTCTTTTAAAAGACAGCAGCTTTTCTGGGGAAAATAACGCTGTTAAAAGGACTTTATTCCAGCTTTTCTGAAAGGAAAACTTTATTGTTTTACCGAAGTTTTATCATGTTTGTTACGAACAAGTTTGCGTGACAACCAGACGAAAAATGAACGCAATGTGATTGATGATATTTTACGTTGCCCTAAATATTGGCTGGAGAAAAAATCGTTAACTTTTCAAGTTCGCCTCTAATAGCAGTTGACCTTTTTTCTATTAGTGAAGAGACTGTTTTCAATTTTATTAATTGGTCAGTTTTTTAAATTAGATTGTAGTTTCAATAAATTTGTTCAAGAGAGAATTTCTTATATATGTGATTGTTGACAACATAACGGAAAAAACATAGCGTAAAAGAATCGAATAGGGGGCACATTTTGTTTTTGTCACCTACTAATGGCATGGTTATGGGGGAAAATAAATAGAAAGAGAAATAAAATTCAAGATTCTTGTACTAGGATTATATCAGCTTGAAAGCTTAAAACAAACATTTTAGCTATAAATTTCAATTTCGAACAAAAATCCAGAAAACGTTTGTTTACACGGGATTTCTCCTATAATGGAGTTTACAAAAATACACTGGAAAACAAGTGTTATTTTAATTTCATAATTACATAAACTTCAAACAAATGATATTCTTTTTTTTCTCGATTACCAGCAATTCTATTTGAACCTTTAAAAAAAATTTTTTTTTTTTGATTTCAAACCTTCTGCTCATATCCTGAAGATTACGTTGCACATCTTAAGCACCTCATTCAAAGCATGAAAAATGGGGTATTTAAAATTTTCTAGTCAATACGTATGAATTTATAGTAGCAAAACTAGACAAGCATTCAAGTTCCATTTAAAAGAACATGAAAATTATGTCGATAATCAGAAATTAAAACCCTATATTATTGTTCAATCACGTTTTCGAGTTTCCTTCGACAAAAAAACTTTCATAGTTGAATATGTGTTTATGATCTATATTTTTGGGCACCTTACCACATTTGGTAATATTCTGCTTCAACTATCAATGATCTTTTTCTCTCGTCGTTTTGATGACTTAATCTTTGTAGTTTCCGGCTGCTACTCAAATAGATACGTTTTTTTGTCTTGTTTTACTTGATCACTTGGCTAATGTTCGGCCTCTCTTATCTTTAATGTATTTTGGAAAAAGGGTCTTTTTGCAAGCAGCGAAATAGCCGTTTGCTGAGGAAGTCTTTTTATGTGTTTTATTTGCACTTTTATTTACAAGGTCTCACTTTACTACTCATATTTTAGTGCAAAGTTTCGACTGTTTCTGCAATCTTAGTTTAAAATATTAATTTTATAGTCGAGTGCAAAAGCTAAAAATTAAATAATCCAACTTGATCAGATTTTACTTTGCTATGCTTTGTATTTAAACTTTTTGCATTATTCAAAAATGCTGGATAACATTTTGTTGCCCAAGAAGTTTTGTTGCATAAAATATTTAACGTTAAGATCAGAGTCGGCCATCTTGCTACTGGTCAGAGAAGTCTGACCCGGATGAGGAAGTTCCGGGTTCGAATCCCGGCTCGGGCATGACTAGATTTTTTCTCTTCTGCCCTTTTCCTTTCTTTGAATGAATGTTTTGTCGTGCTGCGAAGGGTTGCCTACCCTACAAATAGATCCCAATAGCATGCTTATACTGTAGAAGTTGAAATTCACGCCAAATTACGGTACAGCTGAAAACGTGAAGCAACACCCACCAAATTGCCAGACTATCTGGTACAACTGCAACAGCATTATCATAAGAAAAAACATTCAATGAAGCCTTGTAAATTCGAAACACTGTCATTCAAGTGTCTCTTAGTACGGAGCCTTCAAAGTACATTTTTATTTCGCATAAAATAGCACACAACAGCAATTGCGTGTCAAACAAAATAAAGATTTTAATAGTATTTGCGTGTATCTTGAAGTTTTGTAAAACTATATAAAATAGTATATACGGAAAGGCATTGCTTAGTGTAAGACGTAATAGCAAACGATTGAAATTCTTTCACCAACTTTCAAGAAGTAATTTTAAGTATTTATCAAAAATTGAAATTATTGATGGGTTTTAAGAATTCTTAATTGATCTTCAACAAATAGATAATATAACAATTACTAATTTGGTCTAATATAATTAAGTGTGATATCTCTAACGATCCGTTGCCCAATCAATAATTTTGAATAGTCAGTCTCTACTGTGCTATTTTGCAATTTTTTATTGTAAGTAAAAAAAATAATTGCTTATTTTTTTTAATAAAAATTACAATTAATTTATTATTACTTTTTTTTTCAGGGAGCTTCCTTGCAGAAAAATGGTAAGTAAAATTTTCCCCTATTGATCTTCATGCTCGATTTCCTTCTTTTCATTCCATTTTTTCAATTTCCTTCCTTTCATTCCTTTCAATTAAAAAAAAAAAGACTTCACATGTTGCTCATTCCATTTAACAACGACTTACCTCTAAAAGCGTTATTTTCAGGAAAGCGATTTTGAAGTTAAAAAGCAAAATATGTAGTAAAACTTTACAAGTAAAATTACTGATTGAATATTTTGTTATGTATAAGGTATTTTTCAAGAAATTCTGGTGCTTTTTTTTTTCAAGAAGAAGAATTTTAAGACACGTAAGGCTCAAAGAGTTGCGTTTTATTTATAAAGTTCTTTCATTAAATTTCAAAGATTTTTTGAAATATCCCAAAGTATGTAGTTATTGCCGTTAATTATTCTCCTAATAGTACCGACATAAAGTTAAGAGTGCAATCTTGATTTGAATGTAAGGGTGAAAGATGTTTTTTTTTTTTTTTTGGCGTGCAATACTGTTTCCGGAATAAATAATACCATTTTTCACTAAAGGACACTAAGGCTTCCTATTCAATTGCTCAAGCACAACGAAAATGTGACACCCTTGAAAAAAACATTCCTTAAATATTTGAAAATGCAAAGACGACACCTTAGCTCTCTAACGACGAAATATTGAAATTCCCTGAGTATATAATTATTGAATTATAGAAATGAAGGTCTTGCAATGATGCGCTTCTTATTCATGGCAGTTCAAAAACGGGCATAACTCAAAATCGCTATTTTTTGAGACAGGACACTCTTGACAGGAGTGAACAACGTGTGAATTTCATAATAAATTTTAAATATATTTTTTTCTTGATGTGTGTTCACGCAAATGCTGTTTTCACTGATGACTATTTTAAGTATAGCGTTTGAAATCCATTTCTAGCTGTATCTAGAAAAGATAACAAAGTGCAAGAAAAAGCAAAATATCGGAGTTTTTCTGGGGCAAAATCAGCATTCCAGCTCGTGATCGTTTAGCATAAAATAAAACAAAGAATTTTTTTAAAAAATACACAGAGTTAAAGGATTTTAGCTGTAAGCGGTTTTTTTTTTTCATAATCTTTCTATAATGTGGCGTATATTAAAGACACTGCTGTTGTAAATTCTTGTATAAAGCATTGTTTATCCAATAGTTATTTGTTTGCTCTTACACTTGGTGTAAAAAAAGAGCAATTAGCTATGAGACAAATAGCGGTTTGGTGAAACAGCTTGTAAAACAATAAGACTCAGCGAATAAGTACTCTGTGAAAAACAAAACTACAGCACTACTAGAAAACATCTAGGAAACTAGGCTTCCATAATGATTTCAAGTACTGTCTGTCCGTCCGCGCCCAGCACTTGCGAACCATTTCACTTTAAAAAGGGGTGATGGGTTGTGAGTGGGAACTTTAAGAAGTTTTCAATTTAAAATTTGCATTTTTGCTATCCTTTTGAAATATTCAACTAAACTATGTATTTGAAATTAACATCGTTCTACGTTGTGTGATACGACTCAAAATGCTTATTATTATTATTCTCCTTATTGTTATCTTACATGTCACCCATATTTTGGTAAGATCAGAGAAGACCTGAAGCATGCGTGGAAGGCTTTACCTAAGAAAATCAGACAGTACCGTTGTGGTTTTTGTCAACATCGTTTAAGAAGGAACTCATCACTGCTAGATATTTTTAGAGACTTTGCTAGAGACCTTTATGGGAGCCTAGTTTTCTTGAAATTTTGGAGAAGTATGGCAGTTTTTTTTTTTCCTCCAGTGTATACTTAGAATTAAGTTCCGCGGAAAAATTACATTTTTTCTACTTATTAGTATTTGAATTATAGGAAAACTTCCAATTGTCCCACCGTACCCCATGTCCCGCTGTGCCCGATCTCCCCTCATTGAGCTTGTCTTCTGTTGAGTACTAGAATACTTAGAGATTGAGTTACTTTTTTTTTTTTCAAAACTACTAATAAATGTAATGTTTAATACGAGAAAATAATTTTCTACTGTGTAGCTCCTAACTTTTTATTGACTTATCTTGTCTGTACAGCTGTGAAGAAATACACAGTAATTAGAAGTGTTTTAAAGTGAGGAATTACCCAATGCCAAGGAATTATAAATGAAAAAATACAGTTCAATTCAATTATTTTTGATATTTTAATTAATTTAAAACTGAGTTACTCCAAACTTTATCACATTATCTTACATCATTTTTTATTTAATTCACCAATTTATCTAAAAATAGTTACGAAATCGGCTGACTACGGTGAATTTAGAGCACGGTTTATCCCTGTATTGATTTTGCCTATGCTCTATTTTTAGACATAACAATTTATTTCGCGACTACCCATGCTATTCTTTCAGGAATAAATTGATTTTCTGCACACATTTTTAAAAGCACATTTATCAGGAATATAGAATTAATGGAAAAGAGAATTGGAATCATCTTATTTCCTTTCATTTTTTATGTCGCAGAATTCAATACACTATGACAATTACTTACAACTTTTATTCTTAAAACTTTTTAATGAAAATCATGTGTTTACTAAATAAAAGGGAGTTAAATCTAGGCCATTTTTCAAAGAAAAAAAAAAGAAAAGTAAAATACTTTCATTCATGTTTTTTAAAGATAAATAATTGAAAATAATGTATTGACTTTATTACTTAATTGCATAAAGCAAAAGTTCCTAAAATTTTCTGATTCGTGGCACAACACTCTTTTAAGAATTAAAATTTAATCACAGCACTTTAGTTTATGTACACATACACTTATCTTGATACTATAGGTGATTCGTGCCAGCCCACGCCTCTCCCCGAGCCACCCATAATGAGAACCCCTATTGAACTGTGGGTATTGGAATAAATTCTCCAAAAGAATATTTTGTATAAAGTTCTTACCAAAAAAAAAAAAAACTCACCATAGTTTACTCAAAATGCAATTTAATCAAGTTAATACATTTAACTTATTGATTTTAAAGGAAGTGAGTTCAGTTGCTTGATAAACAAACAAACAAACAAGGATTTTTTCTTTAATTGCATGTCAAATGAACAGCTCACACGCTATGGAAAAATACTTGCATTTTTAGATGTTTTTATATACTCGTTGAAATGAAAAAGGTTTTTCTCAAAGAAAATTTTGAAGAATAAAAGGAAATAACCAATGTTTTTTATGTATACAGCTATCAATCATCAATAAGACTGTAAAAAATATATATATTAATTTTAGTTATTTGAGCTGCATTAGTTGGAGTAATGCATAGATAAGTTTATAGAATTATAAGAAAGAAACTGCGTATTTTTAATAGAATCCACCCTCAGTAACGAGACTCACAATAATAAAAGAGGCGTGCTTCTTTTTGAAACACGAAGTAATTAAAGACCTATGAACTATGTATCAGAAAATTCCACAAGCATAAGCAAAATATGTTTCAATTAGATTTGAACTTATTCATTCGTTATGCTTACTATTATATTATGACATTGCTAGGTCACTGGCATGAAGATATGGATTTCTTAATTGAATCTTATTTATTTAATTTTATTTTTATGCCAAAAGTTGGGTTAAGCCAGATTGGCATTTTTGTCCTCTGCTTCAGAGAGGAGTGACAGGTTAGTATGGAAAAAGCATTGAAGTTAGTCCTACGGAAATTGCTGCCACTGAATTTGAAGGAAAAAAGAAAGCAAATACGCTAGTTTAAAGAAAATTATTCAATTTTAGATAACGGATCACTGTTGTTCAACAAATCGCAGTTAACTCACCTCGCTCCTCCCATCAGGTAATTTTTGGCTGCTTTAGTATTTACGGAAAAAGCTCAATTTACTTAAAAGTATAGTATCAATAAATTTCAACTACCATGATACTTAAGGAATCCAAAATGAAACATCTACTAGTTTTCTATCTTTTTCACCAATAAACTAAGAAATACTGAAAGTGAAAATTTATAGTGTGAATAACAATACATGAAAGTAAAATCTTTGAATTTAGAACAAGCAAATAATCCGAAATGAAGAATAAAAAATAATGCATGATAAAATATGAATTCGAAAAAATGAAGTGAACCAACAATATAACTTGATGAAAGTTTCAATTAGCAATTCAACAGTGATCTCCAACAATGGCGGCTACTCTGGCTACTGATTTTGGCAGGAACAACACTTTACAGAAGTCTATAAATTAAATAAATAATTTGTTACTTGGTCAACATGTTGTCTGAGAAATAAATTTTGTTGCGATATCTATCGCCTTTCTTGGTGTTGCATTTAGAATTTCGGTTTTAAATTATATTAAATTATCCTTCTAAATATTCACTACTGAATTATTCAGTAAAAATTAAATGATTAAAAGAGATATTTGCTTAAAAATGCATCAGACGGGACGAAAGTATCAACTTATGTAATATGAATCAGCAACCTTCTGTAGTACATTTACGGACGAGCACATGTACTGTTAGTTAAAAAAGTTTATTTTTAATGTTGTTTAATTTCCTGTCCGAACTTCAGTTGTTGATTTGCAAAATGAGTTCTAGCAAAGAGTCCAACAAATTTCATTTCGTCAACAATAGAAACCATTTGTATTGATATTCTGCGCATATTAAACGCAGATACGTGTAAAACATCTTTAAAGATGCAATCGATATGGCTGGTTCGTGCAGATATTAACACAATTAGACCTTCATAAATGTTGAGAAATCGAACACTAGATAATCGATAATCGTTATCTACTATAAACTTAATCAACATAGAAAACGCAGTTAATGTCCATGCACATAAGATCGCAATGTAGGTGTTCTGCAGACTGATTTGCATTCCGTAGTAACGCTATTGTTTTAGAGAAGTAGAACGGTTTCTATATAGTTTGTCGAGTTCAATAAGCTTTTTTTATTGGTGTTATTACCATTACGTCACAAGTATTTTTTCCAAGAACTTTATAGATTACTGGAATGTTTCGAATTTTATTTGTTTTTACATGCTATGCTTATAAAAGTGAAGTAATTCTTCCAAATTTTAATTAAAATGTCCATTAAAAATCTTTTAATTATTTTTTTCTTTCAACTTCGCTTACACTAATAAATTTTACCTAATCCGTTCGTGAATTTTTATTTTAAAAAAGTTAATAATCCCGAATGATAGAATGAGTGAATGCTACTCTAATCAATTTTGTAAACATTTTGCAAAATGTTTAAAGCGTTGACATTGTCTACTTTACATTCACCGTTACCATATACAGTTTTGAAAAGTGAGAAATATAGTAATTTAACTAGAAAATCAATACCGTAATTTATTTTCCAAATGGGAAAAATAACCTAGAATATTGCAATGATAGAAAATTCTTTAAGTATAAAAAGCACATTTTTGGTTCCTTAGTTGCAAAGAAAATTTAGAAGCGGATAGCTTAATATCAAGAACTTTTCAATCGCAAGGCAAATTTAACAGCTTTATAAAGAATAGCTGCTCACCTGCAAGAATTCTTCAAGCATCAGATTTTTTTTTTTTAAGTCAAGAAATTTCCTTCAACTTGACGAACTTTTTTCTAACAATTTACTCTACGTTCTAAGTAACTGTAATTTTAATACCCGCAGGCTATAGGAAATAATTATAACTGACCAATGAGTTTATTTCCCAACAAATTTGTTTTGGAATAAATAAATCAATACAGCCCCGTTATAGTTTATTATTATTATTATTATTATTATTATTATTATTATTATTATTATTATTATTATTATTATTACTGTTTGTAATCAAATTTCAAATTTTTTTTTTTTCTTCTTTTGAGAAACATTCACTTTGTAACTCTTGTGTTCTATCTATTCTTCGGCTTTCACAAGTTTCAAATTTTACCTAAAGTTTGATTTTATTTTTAAATTAATTATGAAATTAAACGCAGTTAATAAAAATTCCGATTACTTTTGAAGCATCTTTATGGTACCGGAACGAGAGGGGTGGATGCCTCCTTCATAAGTTTTGGTTGGTTTATTGGTTTTTATATCGAAAGAGCCTCAATAGGCTATATACTGCGCTCATAAGTCTTGATTTTAAACTATATATTTTTTTAAGGTTCTATAACTATAGATTAGATATTACATCGAACGCTTTGAGACTACTCCTTTTCTGTCGTGAACTTAACCCATTAATGCCTGACGTTTTTTTCCCAAAGAAATGTTGTATACTGGTCACAAGCAGTGTTTAATGGACAGGAAAAATAATAAAAAAAAATCATATAAAAAAAATTATTAAGGAAAGAAAAATCGTCCCTTAAAAGTTACGATAGACCCCAGAGGGTACATACTTTTTTTACTTGATTTTCTTTCTGCCTAAGATATAATATTTAAAAAGACAATTTATAAGAAGAAATAAAATCAGCAATTAACATAAACTGGGAAGCTGGGAATAACTTTGAAAACTTGACTTTTTTTGTTGAGATTGTGAATGATGTCATTTTTGATAAAGATCATATTAAAACTGCTACAGAACACACTTTGCAGTGGTTATGTGCTGCAATCTGTTAATAACGAATTGAAACAATATCAAGAACACTATTATTGGGTTGAAATGTTCATTTTGGGAAAAAATTCAGAGCCTTTTTTGGATCGTCCCTAAAAAGGGACGCTAGGCATTAATGGGTTAACTTTGAAAATAATGCCAACAATAAGTTCATTGTTTTTCATAGTATTATTATTTTAATTTTCAGGAAGAATTATCCACCATCAGGAAAGTGACCTACTTTGGAGGTTGGGGCTAATTAGTCCCGAAGCGTATCAAATAACTTCCGGGACCAGGTAAGATAACTACTCTTTAGTTCGAAATTTTCATTTTAAATCCTTGCAAAAATGTATTATTCGCTAGTCAGGAGTGAATATTTTGTATTTAATGCAATTTCCTGCAATAATTTACAAAATAAACTGGCGCAATGGCGTATGGGGGCCTTACAATTTCTTAGCTGTCCCAAGTATAACTAAATTTAATACCTGCAAGCTGTTGCAAATTATCATAACTGATCAATCAGATTTTTTTTTTTTGGTATTTTTTCCAACCAATTTGCTTTGGAATAAGTAACAAGAAGTTCGGTCAAGAACTAAACGAGCCTACTTTACCGTTCATCGGCATCGGCATTCTAGCATCTGATCAATATTCTCTTGATTATCTGAGACTGAAAATTATGTTCAACATACCTTTTACCTTTTTAGCACTTAAAACTTATTTCTAAAAGCAAAATACACTGAAGTGACAAAAGTCATGGGATACCTCTTAATATCGTGTCGGCCCTCCTTTTGCCCGGCGAAGTGCAACAACTCGACGTGGCATGGACTCAACAAGTCGTTGGAAGTCTTCTGCAGGAATATTGAGCCATGCTGTCTCGATAGACGTCCATAATTGTGAAAGCGTTGATGGGGCAGGATTTTGGGCACGAACAGACCTCTCGATGGTGTCCCATAAATGCTCAATGGGATTCATGTCGGGCGATCTAGGTGGCCAAATCATTCGTTGGAATTGTCCAGAATTTTCTTCAAACCAATTGCGAACAGTTGTGGCCCGGTGACATGGCGCATTGTCATCCATAAAAATCCCATCGTTGTTTGGGTACATGAAGTCCATGAATGGCTGCAAGTGATCTCCAAGTAGCTGCACATAAGCATTTCCAGTCAATGTTCGGTCCAGTCGCACTAGAGGACCAAGTCCATGCCATGAAAAAACAGCCCACACCATTACGGAGCCACCACCAGCTTGAACAGTGCCTTGCTGACAGTTTGGGTCCATGGCTTCGTGGGGTCTGCGCCACACTCGAACCCTACCATCGGCTCTTACCAGCTGAAATCGTGACTCATCGGACCAGGCCACGGTTTTCCATTCATCTAGGGACCAACCGATATGCTCACGTGCCCACGAGAGTCGCTGCAAGCGATGTCGTTCTGTCAGTAAAGGCACTCGAGTCGGTCTTCTGCTGGAATAGCCCTAAGAAATCCAAATTTCTCCGCACAGTTCTAGCAGACACGTCCATTGTACGTCCCACATTGATTTCTACGGTGATTTGACGCAGTGTTGCTTGTCTGTTAGAATTTACGACTCTTTGCAGACGTCGCCGGTCTCGATCTTTAAGTGCAGGCGGTCGACCACTGCGCTGTCCATGGTGGGATGTTATGCCTGAAATTTCATACTCTAGGCACACTCTTGACACAGTGGATCTGGGAATGTTGAATTCTCTAACGATTTCCGAAATGGCATGACCCATGCGTCTAGCTCCAACTAACATTCCGCGTTCAAAGTCTGTTAATTCACGTCGTGCGGTCATCATCACGTTAAAACCTCTTCACATGAATAACTTGAACAGAAATGAAAGCTCTGTAAAAGCACTGCGCATTTATACCTGTTCTATGCGATGCTACTGCCATCTGAAAATTTGCATATTGCTATCCCATGACTTTTGTCACTTCAGTGTATACCCCTCTCACTAGATGAAATAGACACGTAAAAAGTAAATAAACGAATAAATAAAGTTTTGTCGCACCTTTTAAAGAATGTAACTGTTATAGTTCTTCTGTAGAAAAATTCCTCAATCGTTTTCAAAAAAAAAAAAATAATTAAAAGTACAAAGAACATCAAAACACATTTTATCAAAGAAAAAACATCGTGCGTTAACAAAATGTCTCGAATTGCATTTTTAATCCGTTGCTAGTTTTTAAATTAAAAAAAAAAAAAAAATGTTCTCGTGAATGAAAAATTTGTTACAAAAAAATCGTCTGCCAAAAAAATAATAATAATAATAATAATAAATAAAATAAAATAAATAAATAAACAAAAAAAATCGTCTGCACAGTCAGTCATTTTTTTCTGAACCTGCATTTCCGCCATGTTTGCGGAGTCGGAGTCGGAATCAGAGTCCTCACAGAAGATATTCAGAAAAGTACTTTACATACATTATTTATCAAAACCATTTTCTTACAAAGTTAGTTTGAAGGAAATCCGCCTTTAAGTTCAGGATCAACATTCAACTTAAATTTCCCGTAGGCGCTAATGTTAAGTTTTTTTCTGAACGGTTCAACATTGAACGAAAAATGGTTCAAATCAAAAAGCGAAATATGGGAATGAGCCTCTCCGAGATCTTCAAAAAAAAAGTTTATTCAATTCGGACGGTTCACTTAAAAGTTATTAGGTGGAGAAAGGTTGCTTGAACGGTTCAATGTTGAACGAAAAAATGTTCAAATTGAAAATTTAAATACGGTAATGAAGTATCCTTGCTGAGATCCTTCGAACAAAAAAAAAGTTTGTTTAAATCGGACTGTTCACTCAAAAGTTATTAGGGGTGACAGCTTGTTTGAACGGTTCAATGTTGAACGAAAAATTGTTCAAATCGAAAATGTAAATACGGGAATGAAGTATCCTTGATAAGATCTTTCGAACAAAGAAAAGTTTGTTCAAATCGGACTGTTCACTAAAAAGTTAGTATCGCGGGACAGGTTGTTTGAACGGCTCAAAGTTGAACCAAAAATTGTTCAAATCGAAAAATCAAATATGGGAATGAGCTGTACTCGCCGAGATCTTTCCAACAAAAAAAAAGTTTGTTCAAATCGGAATGTTCATTCAAAAGTTATTAGGGGGGGGGGACGGCGACAGACAGACCGACAGACCACACACAAATTCCCATCTCAATACCCTACTTTCCAATTTTTAAATTTTCGATACTTATTTTACTTTTTTATTTCTTTTTGACTTTTTTTGGATTTGGCGATATTTTTTAGATAGATTAAGCCACTTTAAATGCTTTTTTCGTCTTTCTTTTATTTTTAACAGGGAAGTAGGCTAAAAATCAATACAGTCCCGTTATCGTTATGGTCGGCTGTTCCCAACTCAGTTTTTTGTAATCGAGAGCTCTAGGATTTTGGTACAAGCTATTTTTTCCAGCTAGTGGTAAACCAGACACCAAGTTGTAAGATGAATTTAATACTTTCTAAAGAATTTTAGTTAAAGAAGTTGAAAAATATATTTCTGCTATAGTTTTTAAATAAATGTACAATAAAAAGTAAATTTCTTGATATCTGTTTTCCTTGTTTGAAAGGAATGCTCTTGTTAATAAACCAGCGAAGCAATATGTTTGTTGTTTGTGATATTTTTAATCTAAATGCGTGCAGAATTTTCTACACAATTTTTGATGCATTTAGTTTTTCTAATTATGAACATATATAATATATATAACTTAATTCGGACACTTAAATAAACTATTTGACTAGTCTCACCGAACGCGAAGTGAAAAAAATGCATTTAAAATTTTCTTTCATGCTTCAAACTTTTAATTCTAGTTTAAAATATTCTTTGTAACATATTTATTGAGATAAAAGCTCTTTTCAAAGTTGATATAATTTTTTTCTAGATTTGGTATGGGGCATTGAATGTGTGCCTTTTTTTTTTCTTTCGGAAGAACGAGCTCCTTGTCTTTCACATAAAGAGGAAAAACCGCACACAATCCACAGATCTATTTAAATGCCGTAAAAATTTCTTCGCTGGTTGTGGAAAATTGGCTTTCTAATGGACACTGCAACTGTTTAGAAAGTTATGGAAGCTATTTAGAAAGTTAATGCGCATTAACCAGATATGTTCGTGCTAAAAGCAATTCACTTAAATGAAGAATATCATCTTAAATCAATACTATAATTCAAATTACTGCTCTTTGGGTAAAATATGCTTATTATCAAGTCTATTATATCAAGGATAAAAGTTTGATGGTTCACATAAAATTTTCCGTGATAAAATTACTTCTCCCACGAAATTTAAATGCTTTGTTGCATGTCTTGATACCAACTTCTATCAACATATATGGTTGACTATCATTCAATTTTAGGTTTAATTTCAAAATACATATATGAATTCCTAAAAACTATAATTTGGTGATAATTCTATTTTTTTAGTCGTATTTCATTTAATAATATTAACACTGTTTAAAGTACTGGTAAATGTGTCTCATTAGTTAAGTAATCATTTATATCCAAACTAAATAACATAAGCAGATACCAGAAATATTTTCAAAAATTTAGAATCCAAATCGTTAACAATAAGCATACATAAGTATATAATAAAGTATAATATTTAAGGATTTATTAACTCTTGATGATTCGTTCAGTTAAAGCAATAATTATTTTGGTCCCAAAACGTAATTTAAATTTATATAAAACTCTTAAATACTACATAGCATGTATGTCGTTTTGATCTGAAATACTGAGTTATTTTCCAGAAATAACAAACAATAAAACATTTGAGGAAGTGCTCAAATTTTCCAACTTATTTGCATAGATTTCAAAATCAGGTGATTCTTTTAAAAAGAAATTATACTTAATACTCTAATACAATTTTTTTTTTGTAAGATATACAAAGCGGAAAAACAAACAGGTATTTGAAAGTAAATATATTTTGATATTTACTAATGAATTAAGCATAAAATAATAACAATGATAATAATTGTTTTTGATTACTCGGCTTTGAAAAAAACTTACTTAAATGTCTGGGAAAAAATTTCTAGTAGAGAAGATCCAAATACTAAATTTTAGTTTCTTTTTATACTTAACATAAACTGGGACACATTCGACTTCGAGAAACAAGCTTTTCTGAAAAATCATTCTTTAAGACGTATTAAAGCGGATTTTTTAAGCCTTTAAAATGTTTCTTTCTTAAACAGCTGCTGCCTATGAGGAACAAGCTTAATGTGACGAAAATTTTCCTAGTCATATAACAGTATCTTATATATAATCGCTGCGAAAATTCTCAGAAACTTCATCACACGTCTTGGTACTCAAAAACAGCTGAAGTCAGTTCTTTGAAGTTTGGAAAGTTAAGCTTAAAATAGTTAAAGAGCGCAAGTTATTTGGACATAAGAAGATTACACTAACATCATACGTCACCAAGGGCGAGACTACGCGATGCGGAGATTCAAGAAATCCATTGAAAACATAAAACTGAATCAACAGAAAAGTTAACACATACTTTAAAAGTCTTTACAAAATTTTACTGATAAAATAGAAGTTAAAACATTGGTACTTTGAAGGGTACAATACCTCACCGAGAATTGACATTTTACTTAATATATCAGCTAATTAAGTTCGTAGGAAGATGAGATTGAGCTTATAAGGTTCCGTGAAAAATTACGAATCTTTTGGTACCTGGATCGAGCCTCAAAGCGCTTTTGTTTTCAAGGAGTTAGAACATGAATATATATGATATGCATACATAATTACATAGATGAATACGGTCGGGTTTTAATATAGTAGATAATTGTACGAGAGACCCTTTTGAGCAAAATCTCCATTAAAAAATAAAACAAAAATAAAAAAGACATCCACTGTACGAGCGATTATTTAAGAAAATTATCACTTAAAGTGATCCACAATCGAGAACTTACAAGTCAAAAAGATTTAAATTTAAAGACTTTCAGTGAAACATTTTTCTACGTGACTTTAATTTCAGAATTTCTATTTAAAAAATCTTTTCGAACTAATGTTTTACATTTTTTATTTCGTTTTCTAGATCAGCCCCAAGCAACAATCAAGGACCATATTTAAAAACTCCCAGCTACGACCTTCACAGAAGAGCAACTAATGGCAAATATTGAAAAAGAGTTCGAATGCACGACAGCCATCTGACGACCACTAAGTCTCGCTGCTTGGTGTAAATCAAAGTAATACCTTAAGAGGAAAAAAATAATGTCATCAGACTTTAAAATCAATATTGACTGAAAAACTGCTAAGTGGATTTATTTCTGTTACAAATCTAATTACCTATCAGAGATTTATTTCGACCTGAACTATGTTAGATAATATTAATGGAGGTATTTCAGTTATGTGCTATTTTGAGTAATTTCGTGTTCTTGGTTTGTTTTAACTGAAAATACATTAGAAGATTGCTCTGCAAAAAATGAATGTAGTTTTTACAGTATAATGCAACTAATTTTATAGTAATACACTGTAAAAATTCCTAATTTTACAGTAATAAACTGTAAAAATTATAATTTTACAGTACTAAACTCAGGTCCGTCATTTAGGGGGCAGGGGGGGCTCCCCCCTCCCCCCTGGCTTTGAGAAATCTATGTATTTTTCATGTAAGTGGGCGTGGTTTTTTACGTTTTCCGATGAAATTGCATTGTGGTTGGAACCTTTGCACCCGCCCCCCCCCCCGGGAAAAACTTGAAATGGACGGCCCTGACTAAACTGTTAGATTGCTAGTTTTACAGTAATAAACTGTAAAATTGCTAATTTTACAGTTTATTACCGTGCATTTTACAGTTTTAAACCGAAACCTCTGATGCCAGTATTATACTGTTGTTTTCACAGTATAACACAGCTGAATTTTACGGCAATAAACTGTAAAATTAAACTTTACAGTAAGAAACAGTACAATTTCTAGTTTCAGTTTATTACTGAGCATTTTACAGTTTTAAATTGGAACCTCGGCCGCCAGTATTATACTGTAAAAACAACGTTCATTTTTTACAGTGTGTATTTTGGATTTTCACTTAAATGCTCTACTTATTGCTGTTTCAACTTATTTTCATGTATTTCGTACCACGCTTCTGTTTCTTAAAACACATACTGTAAAAACACTAATTTTTGCTTGGCTTTGATTTTCACAAGCCCGTCGTAATCGCAAAAATTTAAGTATATCGTGAAATATTTCAACGTTAGACATTCAATCAACTTTCTGTTCTGTTCACATAAAATTCACGAATTTTTAGCCTCACTAGTGTTTTTACAGTAATAATTCATTTCATGGGTTTATTTTTGTGAACACATATTTCAAAACTTAATGGCTAGTATGTATTCAGTTGTCACATTCTTGTCAATTATGATTATGTCTTGAATAAGAACCTAACAAATTATTTTGTGCTGAGAAAAATTAGTTGCTTCATCTAATGGCTTCAATATGATTGTCGAAATAACTTAAATTAAATGAGAAAAAGTATTATTATTTAGTTAGTTTTATGTATTTTTAAAGCCGCTACATTTACTTAGGAGATCGTTTGTCTTATTTCTGCTTAATTTTGGTTGAATTATGCAACATTCTTTTAAATACCTACTGTTTAAACTGCGAGAAAGAAAGCAATCGAAAGTGCCAAATAAAACTTGAACCGTTTCGCTGATTTAATTTCTTTTTATTTCTATATATTTAACGATAAGCTCTCGAATTGAAGAATCACTAATGTATAATGTTCATACATCACAACAAGCGAAGTTAAACACATATTTCTAGTGATGTAAATATTTTGTCAGTTTGAAAAAGGATCATATAGGGGAAGACCGCCTATATTGGACCCCCTAAGAACAGGAGGCCTGTGTCGCTCAATGTGAAGCAAAACAGAAATGCAAAAGAGGTCATCGTAAGCTAAATTTAATCAGGAACCACCCCAGAAGCTTATATTTTCTGAAAATATGAAAATTATTTTTTAAAAAATTATCTTATAAAAAGTGGCAAAAGTCCAATATAGGAATATGTGCGCCTAAATTGAACCATGCGCTTCCTAAATTGGACCGTACCAGGAAATCATAGAATAATTTATATTTGAACAATACAACTTTTTTCCAGGATTTGCAATAGAATTTCTTTTGCTTGGGCCTCACTTAGGCAGTGTTGATAAACTCGCCTATGGCATTTCATACACTTAATCATGTTTTGCACTTCATCTCTATGACAAATATTGCAATAACAATTTTTTTTGTGTAGTTTCTTGCTTTTTCTTGTGTGACTTTTTCTGCTCTATGCCTCTTTTATACGGCCGTTAGAATGATTGCTGAGATAGCCTTCCTTTTTGTTCCTTCTATTTTTTTAGGCAAAGGTAATATGTGAGCTGGCTTTACAAAATCAGTTAGAGTTGACATGTTTTGATGAGAACTATCTGCCGATTCTCCAGAACTTGTACTAATTTAAGTCGTTTCTAGCTCTTCTACATGGTGTACAAGTTACACCGAGCATCAGGTCCGTCATTTAGGGGGGGGGGCAAGGGATGGGGTCAATTGCCCCCCCCCCCCTCTTGAAATGGAGAAATCAATGTATTTGCATATAAGTAGGCGGGGGTCTTGCTGTTTTCTGGTGAAATTGTATTGTGTTTTTACCCTTGCCCCACCCCCCTAGAAAAACTTGAAATGACGGGGCAGCCGAAAATGTAACCTGTTCACTTTGACTAGTTTTATCTGGACTACTTGTGCCTCTAATTCTGCTGCAGCCAAGTCAATGTCATTAAATACATGTCAATTAACACGCCAAACTCCTGTTCTTTAGAATCAACTCACAGCATTTGCCATGGCCTTGATTGCGGTTTGCCCATAAGAGTTGAAAAAGTTCTCCTATACGATATTAGATAAGGGATCTCATTAAATGTTCTCGCATTCATGTATCACATGCTCGATTAAAATATGTAGACAGAGAGTGAATAAAGACCACATCTACGTGCATCATGTGCTTAAAGAGAAAGCATTATTATATTGTGCTCGTTAGCCAAGTTTATTGCATCAATGTTCTTTATGTAAGTGCTGTGCCTATCCATTAATAGAAGATATTCTTTTTACATTTCTTGGCTTAACAGTTTTGGCGAAAGTTGTATCAATTGTGTGAATTATCGTTTGTGATCCAACCTTCTTTTTTTTTTGAACAAGCATATTGCTCACTAGGGAAGCTTTTACGATAAGTCCGAACATGGAACGTAATTTTTTGAAATTAAGCATGGGGAGCTTGCAATTCTGTTGCACTCATGCAGCAAATAACCAGTGTGTTTCTACCACGTTCATCACTCATTACTGCTCCAACCTGGTATTTACCTCTATACGTCAATATATTTTGGGGCTTTTGAACAGTGAAAAGACCGGCTTCATCTACATTGAACATTTTAGTAGCATATAAATTGTTTACTTTTAAAATCGTTTCGAAAATAACAAAGAATTTCATATTTTTCTCTCGGTAATCCAGGATAAATTTTATTTAAGTCAATAACTTTGCTTAACAACCTGAAACTGCAGCTTAATGGATGAATAGAAAAAAAACATACATTTTAAGAAGTTGCAGCTTTTGCTTGATAAAAATGTTTTTGGTAAGATTTTTTAAATGAATATCGTGAATAGGAGTTAAAGTATGCTTAAAATAAGTTTAACTACGCTATTAAATAAGACGAGTCACTTATTTTATGTTACGATAATCATATTCTTAAATTGGACCACCGGTTCAATATAGGAAAATTATTTCGGTCCAATAAAGGAAAACACGCCATTTTTTATTCTTCAGCTCATTGTTCTGTCAAAAATTATCACAATCGCGCATGTAAATACATTGATGTAATCCTTATTAAACATAGATTATAATACTGTAACAGCATTTTACCACAATTTACAAGTTTTTGAGTTATCTTTCTAGAAACAAGTCCGCAAAATAAGATTTCGCACGTTTTCAACACAAATCAAGCCGTAACTCACGCTAAACAGTTCGAAGACTGGTGAAACTTCATACACATTGATTTTATTCCTAAAACTTTATACTTCTACTGTTAAAGTGTAGCACAGATCTCTGTACTAGATTTTAAGCCCGAGGTCCAATTTAAGCAGTGGTCCAATATAGGCGGTCTTCCCCTATGTATTGACCATTTATAATTGCTAAAATTTAGATTTTCATTAAAAGTTTCCTATTTTAAGAAAACTTCAGAAAAAAAAGCAAAGTTCTCGATTGGGAAGGGAGGTGGGGCGCTACACTTATTCTACTTCATTTCATTTTGATGAGCAGCATAAAATCTTACTAAAAAAAGTCAGAGTGATAATGTAAAGGAATGAAGAGAAAACTTTCAAATTTCACAGTCGAAGGCCTGATTTCGAGTTTAATCAAAAAGTGACGAAAGTAAAAATTATTTTTAAATAAAATTTTAACATACATATTTAGAAGCGTAATATGAAACTTGAACATTTTTGCTCTTTAGGTAAGAATATTATTCACATTTCATCATCGTTCTTAATTTTTTTATTTAAATATATTTATTTTTTATTGATATAGATTTATGTGTACTTATTTATTCCCTTTTATCTACACTTTTTTTTCCATTTTGGTCCCCTTTTTTTCTAAATTTTCAGAATAGGTTTTCGGTTTCATCTATCGTATGTAATTGAAAACAGAAACAAATAACCTTGCTTTAATTTTTTTGGTCCATTATGTGCAATAAAAAATGAACGCAAAATATTGCCCCTTTAATGCAAAGAAACTCCTTCGGTTCTCTTTGCGATTTCACATTCAACACTCCCTCTGAAATTGTGACGGTTCTTTCTTTTCGTTTGATTCTTAAGTGAATTAAATTTTAGTTCAAAATAAATTTTAGAAAAGCTTTAGCAACTTAAATGTAAAAAAGGAAAAAGTTTTAGTAATATATGTATATACCCTAGCAGCATAATCTCATCGGCCGATGATCGGCTATTCATCGAAACCCGATGAAATTCTCATCGGCCGATGATCGGATTCAATGAGTTCTCATCGGGAATTGCTCCAATATGTCTCATTGGCCAAACAGAATCCGAGCAGCAAAATCCGATGAGTTTTGCTCGAAATACGATGAGATTTGGAGCAATTTACGAGCAGTGCAGTCCCGTGCCTATGAATTTAGGATCAATTTTAGATGCTCGGCTTATTTTCATCGGGACAGTTGATCGGAAGGATATTTCCGATGAAAAGTAGCTCATCGAAAACCGTGCTCGGATACTGATCGGAACGATGTCATCGTGCGTTACGGCATCAGTTTACGAGGAGTTCGATGATCGGCCGAGCAAAATCCGATGAGTTTGATGCTACTTGGGTATGTATATTGTTTTTCCATTATGTTTATTTTGATTTTATTTTTTGAACTTTTTCTCGTAAGTTATTTTTCTCTTTAAAAAAATCTAATTATGTTTCTTCCCTGACTTTGATACCGGAATTAAAGGCGTTGCCTAACTAACTGTCAGCACCGTGACAAAAGCACAGAAGAAAACTCAAGGATATTAATTCGTTTTTGTTTTTTTATTATTTACTTATTTATTTATTTATTTTATTTTTTTTTTTTTTGTTACCCTAAATTTTGTAAAAAATGGCAAAAAACTTGCGGGTGAACTTTTCATTATCGTAAGCGCAGGCATTATCGAGTAAGGAATTATGAAGCTTGGTTGACATTTTTCACTATCACAACTACCGGCACAAAGAGCTTCATCCCCTTCCTTTTTAGCTAGAGCCTTTCATTTTTAATCAAACTCTCTAGCCTAGAATGTTAATTCATAGTTTGGGGAATCTTAGCCGGCAACTTCGTAATGCTGTAATTAGGCTTGCGTACTCTACACAGGTTAGGTTTGCCCCAACTAGACATAATTTAAGAAACAAAATACCCTCCTCCCTCTGAATAAAATTTAGTGATGGCTATCATATGTGTGCGATGCACTGGAAAAAATGAATGTTGTTTTTACAGTATAATACAGCTACTTTTATAGTAATGAACTGTAGAAATTGTTAATTTTACAAACATAAACTGTAAAAATTCTAATTTTACAGTACTGAACTGTGAAATTTCTAATTTTACAGTTTATTCACGTGCATTTTAGTTCTAAACTGGAACCTCTGTTGCCAGGATTATACTCTTGTTTATACAGTATAATACAGCTAAATTTTACGGCAATAAACTGTAAAGCTCCTAACTTCCCTACTAAAAATGACCCATAGAGATCAATAGAAAAATCTATTGATATCAGTAGAGTTCTATTGATATGAATTGATTTCTATAGATGTCTCTATTGGTATCGATAGAAGCTATTAATTAGCCTATTGATCATATCCTCAATGGATATCCATAGAAGCCCTATAGACATCAATAGAAATTTGGTCAGTAGGAAAGCATTTCAATGGATATCAATAGAAGCTTTATAGATATCAATAGAAATCTGGTCAGTAGGATACTTATCCCAATGGATATCACTTAAAGCTTTAATTGACATCAATAGAAATCTGATAGGTTATAATAATTCCAATTGATATCTGTCGAAATGAAATCATTAAGTTTAAACTTAAGTAGTAAGTCTCGGTAAAATTAGTGAGCTAGGAAAGTTATTAATAATAATAATAATGAAAAAAGCAGATGATTTTAAACTTTGTAAATAAAGATAACTATAATTTTAAAATAATAAACTTCGACTGAAATTTTAACTGATAAAATTTCTGACTTTTTAAAATCTGATATTACAGATTCATAGATTATGCCAGTCATTTTTTTTTCCTTTATGTTTGAAAAAAAATCAATAGTTTTCTTTCAAATCATCACAGACATATGGTTGAACCATTCATTTCAAAGAAATTATTTTAAAAAGATAATTAAAGAGAAACACATTTTTAGCCTTTAAACTGGATACAAAAAAATTGGCCTCTTCATGTGTAAATTGTACATTGTGCGCATTGTGAAAAATGGAGCATTTGAAGTTCCATAAATAAGTTTGTCTTTAATCTAAGAATCATCATTTTGAGGGTCTTTTCCATACATCTCCATGTAATGCATAATGAGTCTCGATGCATATTCATTAAAATTTGAGACTTCAATGTAGTGTTATGCCCTGATATGTACAAAATCTTTACGCTGTGGCTAATTAATGCTATTACGTATAAACAGATAAATTCACTTTATCTACCAGTTTGTTGGCTATCTTAGCTACATTAAGAGAATTTTTGCCTCCGGCTCGATCATTGGCTATTCCTAACTGTGGAGTCCACAATAAGGACGAAACTGCAGTCTTAGGATACTATGATCGAGCTGTGGGTGCATTTGCTTCAGTATATACCGGTTTGGTTCTGCTGGATATTTTGCACACCATTTGTGCAATGACACACCACCTCGTTCGAGTAGTTCTATCCCTAGTAAAAATGACCCATAGAGATCAATAAAAATAAATTGCATGTGGAAATGGATTACGGATATCAATACTGTTAAATCAGTAGAGACCTATTGATATCAGTAAAGATCAAAACAAGATCCATAGCATCTTTTAGTGATATCAATAGAACAAAACTGTAGGATCTATGGATATCAATAAAGAACCATAGCATCATAGAATAAAAAAAATGTACGAGGAAATGGCCAACGGATATCAATAGAGCTCAATCAGTAGAGGTCTAGTGATATCAGTAGAGCAAAACCGTAGAATCTATGGATATCAATAGAGATCCATAGCATCTTGTTCAACTGATATTCAGTAGACCTCTATAGATTTAGCTCTATTGATATCCGTTGGCAATTTCCCCGTACAATTTTTTTATTGAACTCTACGGGTCATTTTTAGTAGGGTTTACAGTAAGGAACTGTACAATTGCTAGTTTTACAGTTTATTACTGTGCATTTTGCAGTTTTAAATTGGAACCTCTGCTGCCAGTATTATACTGTAAAAACACCAGTTAATTTTTAGCAGTGTGCAGATCTTGGTATACAGGAATTATGTTGAACGGGAATTCATCGATTTGGTTAATCCTATTTTTGGTTGGACAGGAATTCGTTAAAATGGGTAGACTCTGTTGAGACTTTCTTAACCCCGTACCTGCCGCGTGCGTAGCCGATGCGTTGACTACCGCTGGCGTAAATATTGCATTCCCGGAGTATGCTTCTCTGCAATGCACTGCTATCAATAAAGCGAAACCCACATTTCAATTCAATTTCAATTTTATTTCAATCAAGGCAATACAAACCATAAACAAAAAATAGACATAGCATAAGACGAATACAACAATAAATAGAGCACAAATACAGAAAAAAAACAACATAAAAAACAAACGTCAAGTATATACATCATAACCAAAAAGCCCTGATTAAGTAAATGGGAGTAAAGGCTGTAAAAAAAAAAAACAGCCTGACGAGCTCCCATCACTCAAAAGGGACAACATTTAGGGCAAATTAATGAATAGGGAAATAAAGTACTCATCAGCATTCATAAGAATATATATACAGAAAGTAAAAACAATAGAGAAAAAAATATATAGATATATATATATAAAAAAACAATATAAACAAAGAAAAGAAAAACTTAAATTCAGAGCTACCGCAAGACATTGAGGATAAATTAGTGTTCACAAATTAGTTTAAGTGGAGCTAAGTATAATATTTTTTAACCGTTTTTTAAATAAATTTCTACTGTTTATGCATTTTAGGCTGTTTGGTAGAGAATTCCAGAATCTCGGTCCATAGGAATTAATGCCATTGAATAATAAATTTGTTTTTGCAAAAATTGGTAAAAGATCATCACGATGCTTAGTATGGTAATTATGAGCCATTTCTCGCATTTCTACTACTTCCAAATTAAACCCATTATGGACTGAATCATACATAAAAAGATCAACATTATAATTATAAATTTGTTTAGCGTTCATTAAAAAACTTCTATTTATATCACCAAATCTATTAGCCCTATTAACAATTCTTTGAAATATTTTAATTAAAACATTAATTCTATTTAAATTATTTTTAGTTGTTTGACCCCAGGTAAGTATACCATAATTAATAACTGAATAGATCATAGAAAAATATAGGATGAACAAAACATTTACAGGAACTAAATTTGACACAAAGTTAATTAAACTTAAACTACGAGAAATCTTTTTGGAAAGCATGACTGTGGAATGCAATTGAATGTCCTTGACATTGTTTGCAGATTCACTTACTCATTTATCATCAAAAAAGAAGGAGCGAACTGTAGAGGGGGATGTTTCCGATACAAGACGCAACTATGCGCGTACGCGTAAAAACTGGTGTTTGTGGGGAGCGAATATCGTAAGTTTTCCTTGAAAGGGGTAAAGTACAGTTTTGAACAAAGATTGCTTTTTTCTCTTTCCTTTCGTTGTTTTTGTATTCTCATTCATAGATATAGTATTAAATAGATACACAACGAGAAACTGGTTCTATGGACAACCATGGACAACCGAGTAGACGCAATCGTTTGGAAAACGCATGTGCGGCTAAACGCAGGGACCAGAACAACTTTCGCCGTTGAAACAGCTTTGTATCCACCAGAGATCAATGGTTACATCATTGCAGTCTACGCTTTTTCCCGTTTACCCCAAGGTTTCCACGTTCAATATATTTATTTCTTACTTCAGTTATATATATAATTTTGTAGGACAATGCTTCAGAAAGTTATGTATTTATGTCTTGTTTTTGTATTGAAATTGATGCACTAGTTTATTTTTATGACAAATGCGTCGTTTTCTATAACTTGTTTCATAATTATGCGTTTCTTATGCAAGAGTCAAATATTTTTTAACGAAAATGTAAATTGCATATTATACATTGTCAACTAAAATCATATAAATGTAAATATTGAGAGCTGCTTTATAGCATATCTTTGCTGTTGCTGTAAATATTGTAATGAAAATTGGCAATTCGTATGTGAGCTAAGCATACTGTCTTCCTACTGTAGTCGGCTGTGGTTTTGGTGAAATGTGCTTAGTTTTGTGCCAACTTAATTGTGCAATAAAATGTGTAGATATTTCAGTTTGTTGTAATTTTTTAAAATGTTTTATCTCAAAACACTTTTTCGTTATTTTAGAAGATAATGTCAATAATTTCCAGATTATTATTAATGTCTATGAGCTTCAGTAAGAGGTGAACTTTAAAAATAAAACTGGCTTTAAAAATAAAATAAAATTAGTTTTAAAAGAAACCTTATGTATTGTTTTTAAATTTTAATTACTAATATTAAATGAAATTAATAAAAACTTATGAAACATCAAAACACTCATTAAATTAAATTAAACTCATTTTAAGTCAATGACAAAAATATTGCGACGAATTTGAGAGCAATAAAACAAATACATTTTTTAACTTAAGCACACTATTTAATGAAAATATATCTCAGAATTAGCTTTAAAATTAATAATTTAATTAATTAAAAAATATATAAATTAAAAAATAATAAACTGACAAAAAATCTAGTTTAAAAATATATAGTGATTTTTTTAGTGACGAATTTTTTTCAGTAACCTTTTAGCAAAAAAAACTCAATATCTATATATATTTTTTTTTATTTTATTTTGTTTTATTTACTTTTTTTTTTTTTTTTTGGGTGTATTGACCTGCGTATGATACTGCGGGCACCCAAGGTTAAGAAAGTTCTTCCAATACAATGTTAATCAATTATGATGCAGTCATAAAGCAAATAACTACCTCTGCAAAGCACAGGTATGGGGTACCGCACTCCCACAGTGTTTCCTGCAACATTCGGAGAATAATACGTGAAAAAATAACCCGCGCTTTGACAACAGGTTTAATGAATTGCGTTTTCAGCACTGAGACATTTTTGCACGTGCAAGTTAATCTTTGCAAATTTACCGAGAATGACAAAGATTGGTTTGTTAATGAGATTCAGGTCTCGAGAATGACTTTTTTCTCTTTCTTTTATAATTTTTTTTTTTTTTTTTTGGACGTGTGGGGGAATGGGAATCAAGCATTCCAACAACTACGTCTGGTAAATAAAACGTCATGCAAAAAAAAAAGGAAAAAAGAGTGAAAGTGCCAGAATAAACAAACGAAGAGCGGAGGCACGAGATGCCGGAAGCGGATGAGGAATCGCGCAAAGAGGCGTTTTTCAACTTCTAGTCGCGTATGTTGCATCATCCTGACGTAACGTCGCTTCCAGGCAACTTATCGAAAATGTGATCTCGAAAATCCGCGAAATGATGCCTGCAGAATGATGCCGAAATATTAACGGGTGTCAACTGAATGGCTCTGCGTCCGAAGAAATTTTTGTGTGATTTTTATGGAATATGTTGCTGTTAAATGATGGCACGGATTCAAAACTTTTGGAGCTTAACCTTCGTGGCAATATTTTTGGAAAGTAAGAGCAATTTTGTCTTTTGCGTCTTAGTGTGATCATCTTGTTTTGTTGCCATAGCTCAGGAAAGTCGTTTGTGTCCCCTTTTCAAATTCATTTGTTGACTAAAAAATAGATGTTGTTTTTACAGTATAATGCAGCTAATTTTGTAGTAACAAACTGTAAAAATTGCTAATTTTACAGTAATAAACTGTAAAATTTCTAATTTATACAAATTAATTGTAAAATTGCTAATTATACAGTTTATTACTATGCATTTTACAGTTTTAAACTGGAACCTCTGTTGCCAGTATTATACTGCTGTTTTTACAGTATAATACAGCTAATTTTGTGGTAATAAACTGTAAAATTGCTAGTTTTACAGTTTATTACTGGACAGTTTTAAACTGGAACTTCTACTGCCAGTACTATACTGTAAGAACTACAGTTTGTTTTAGCAGTGTTTCTGTTAATTAAGATTTTATTTTTTATTATCTGTGTCTCTAAAAACAAAACAGCGACTAGTAAAAATCTCCTACTACTTTAGAGGCCCTCTGGTGCAAGGTCACGGGTGGGCACAATGACCTTCAATTTTTTTTTTTCTTATTTGGCAAATTTTTACTCGTGATTCGGAAATTTCCGAGCGAGTGAGACAAATTAATATTGCAATCATTTTTTTTTTCACTTTTTCTATCGCTTTTGGTGATGCATGATGTTTTTCTCTTTAGGTGTGGGTGTGTATGCATGCACTTTCACACCTATTTTAGTCTATTTATTTTTTAATCAATTCGATAAAATTCGGAGTTTCATGCGGTTTGGTTCAAAAGCTATTGATTTTTTTCTTTGCTTTTTATAATTGAGAAAAATATGAAACATACTGAAACACACAGCACAATTTACAACCGGAGTGTGATCCTATCAAGAGAAGCAGTACTTGTCAACAAATCATTCGTCACCAAGGAAGTTAATTTTTTTTAAATTGATCCCCCGAAGCATTTAGGGGGGCATTAGACGTCATTTAGGGGGGCAGGGGGGTCAATGCCCCCCCTGGCTTTGAGAAATTTATGTATTAACATATAAGGGGGCTTGGTTTTTGTTGTCTTTCGCTGAAATTGCATTTTGTTTTAACCATTGGCCCCTTCCCCTCTTGAAAAAACTTGAAATGACGGGCCGGCCCCGAAATGCATTTGCTGTTACAAAGTGAGCCGCTTTTTTTTTTTAAGTGGAAATACCCCTTCATTTCTCAGAAAATTGCCTCTAATGTTTTTTAAAATTTCTAAAAATAAAGTACCGTTTAATGGGGTGAATCGGAACACTTTTCAGCTTTGATTATAAAAAAAAGTAGTTGAAAGATTTTTTTTTTTCAATTCGATTTTTTGTGTAAAAACTTCGATCTTGCTTTGCTTTTGATATTCCAAGCAAAGACAAAACATTTTGAACAATTATTATTTATATATATCGGAATTTAGGGGTGTTCCGAATCACCCCGCTGATAGGGGTCAATCGGAACACATGTTAAAATTTTTATTTTTTTCAACTTAACCTGTAATAGGTCTCACAAACATGAGTAATATTGATGGGGAAGAATAAGAACAGATAGTTACTGTCAAATAAAAGTTTATGTATAATACCAGTAAACGTTTATGATTTGTCAAAATTCAAAATACTTTTGAGCTTATGAAAAATTAAAATGAATTTTAGCTTTAGGAAATGCTTTTGAATTGAAATACAAAGATTTAACATAAATTGAAGTCATTCATGTCTTCCACAAATATGCACTTGCACTTGTCCTTAAAACTAGCAGTTGTGTCTTGGCTTAAGTTAAGTTTTTTCATAACATCTCCTGGGATGAACTCTGCCTTTTCTTCAGTTTCTTAAAGTCTCTGGGTTTTGGGAATTGTCCTGTAAGATTTTCCCACTTATTCATCACTGTCTGTGTGCTGGGCTTTTGACACATAAAGTTTGTATGTTTTTTCCCCTTGTATTTTAAGTAAAAAGCTTTCTGTCATTCTAAGGTCTAGCTGGTCACAAGAAGGGATAAACAGTAATAAATCCTTGTCCTTGACTAGAAGAATTGGAGTTAGAATCTTGATTTTTCAAAGTTTTCTTCAAATAAGTTTGAATTGGAAAAACAGAACAAAGTGTTCCGATTCACTCCGCAAATTTTTTTTCCTATGGCTTTTTTCAGAATTCTTCATTTTTATGTCAATATTAAAAAAAATGTAAATTCTAATGTGGTACTCTGTTGTTCAGATGCATGCATAATTGAAATATACTACTCTTAGGTTTAAAATATAAGACGGTTTGTACTTACATATGAAGTTTTACAGTCTATGAAAACGTGGTGTTTTCTGGCATTCCACGTGCAGCCCTCCTTAGAATCCAGTAGCGTTTCTAGATTGACAAAAGTTATTTTTTCCTACTTCCTATGATATTATTTTTCTAAAAAAAAATAATGGTGAAAAACACCCAATAGTATATTTATGAAGAATTTCTTTTTACGGTCGGAAAGTTTTGTTCCGATTGACCCCGCTGCTCCTATACATCACCCCATTTTACGGTATTTCAGCATCAAAATACTCAACTTCTTACTTTGAAAAAAAAAATCAATTTTGTTCGAAACACAAAAAGTTGTGTATTTAACGCTTCTAGGAAAGAAAACTTAATGGATAAAGTAAAAATAATGTGTGCATAAATAAGTACTATCGCCATTATACAAATTTAGTGTCAAGCTACAAATGTGTAACGAAATAAATCTTTACCCAAACGCATCATACAGTATATTTCCCATTTAAACATGCCCTGTTAATTTAATTTCAGCATATATTTTCTTCCAAGTACCCCCAAGTCTCCTAAAATACATCAAAAACAAATGAGCTATCAAAATAAACTGTACTAAAAAGTAATGAATTCAACAAGAGTGAATATACTTTATGAATGAAGCAGAAAAAATAAGGAAAAATATGTTCATAAGTTTTGTAACCGAAAAGGAATGGTACACAAAGAAAGTGAAATTTTTAGCGAAATCCGACGGGTAGTTTTTGAGTCTATAAAGGACATACATACATACAAAGATGCATACATTTATTTTTATATATGGGTGATTCTACAAATACGGGAGTATTTCTAACATGGAGATTTCAAAAAATTAATTTAAAATTAAAAATCTGAAAAAAATCAGCAAAGAACTTTGTAAGTTGCATAATTAAAATAGAATATCAGCAAAGCTTAAATGTTTGTATTTTATTGTATTTTTGTATTTATTTTTTTGAAGGCATATGTGAATGATAAAAAGGGCATGTGGATGACACAATGGGTATATGAATAACACAATAAGTATGTGAATAACACAAACACAATAGATATATTAATGAATTTTTTTAACCTGTAAACTGTTAGACATAATTTTTAAACATTTTACTGTCATAGTTTGGCTTTTGATTCATCCACGTGTCTCATATTGGGGAATGTGAATGATATTAGAAAAAGGGCATGTGAATGACAAAACACAAGTACTATGTTCTCAAAAAGTCATATCGGAATATTTTTCGGCTTAACTTCGAATAAGAACCTACAAATGTAAGATTTAGGACTATTCATCATCAAAAAATTTTTTACATGTACATTTTACTTGTATTCTGTAGGCCATGTTAATGATAAAGATGAAAAACACTTGCCTTGAAAGTTGAGTTTAGCTTGCTTTTTATCAAAAGGTAATTGCAGAGCAGCAAAATTAATCTTCAGCCAGGAATAACTAAGTTTCATGCTTTATTTTAAGATGCGTTGCCAGATTTTGAAATAAAACATTTCAGAGAAAACTATCTATACTTTTCAGACATGTGGATGACTGATAATCGCTGGGACAAAGTTTAGATTAACTTTTAGAGATATTATTTTCACATTATTATTATTATTATTTTTTTTTTTTGTGATTTATATCTTGCACACATTCATATTTATAAATAAAAATCTCTTCAGAAAAAAATCACTTATTTTTTTAAATCTATATTCCATTGATTGTGATAATTGCGCCAATGGGACAGGGCATGTGGATGACATTTCAATGTAATATTTTATTTTTAAATGAATAATAATTAATTATTGACTTTGTTGATAATCAGAATTATAGAACAAAAGACGCATAAAAATATTCCCAAAATAGTTTTTTATTAAATTAAAAACAAAAAGAGCAATCAGTATGGAACACAAATTTTCTCATTTTTGTAGAATCACCCATACAAATTTTAATAATACATAATTTTAATAATACAACAATGACCGAATTAAAAATATACCCAGCTTATTATTTTTCACCATTATTATTTTGTCGTTAATCATAATAGAGGTTCTATCAAGCAAAAAAGAGAAGGAGAGTGCTTTGATCTTGATTGTGATAAATAAAATTCATACGAAATTGAGAACAAGTGATCATTCTTAGCTTTTAGTTCGTAACATGTCACTAAAATTTACATTATCTACTGTTAAAGTTCGGTGAAAACTAATGGTAATTTCGCTCAGCCATTGAAGAGTTTCTTAAAACCGAAGCTCTACTGTAAAATTCTTAATTCTAATTGGTAAACAGTATTTATAAACACATTTTTAATGCCTACAAACATATTTCATGCATTAAAAATCGGAAATGGGCTTCAAAAAGTTAGCCACGCATATTTTCACACTTAGTATTTTAAATGAGAAATTAGCATAGCTTGAAAATAGGAATTTTAAAATTAATTTATTTGAATGCTTTGTTATGTTTTAAAATACAAAATGTTAAAAGTTCTAAACGTTGTAAATTCTAAAGAAGTATTGTAAAGAACTAAAATAATGCTTATCTATTTTCCACGTTGTCTTTAATTTCAGCATTTGGAGGTTAAGTTTTCAGGCGGAATACATTACTGTTCTAATATGGGTGACCAACTGGGGAAATAGAGGGGGGGGGGGGGGGGTCATGGCGCAGAGTATGACTTTGAAATTTTTGGGTGGGTGGTTTCTGGTGCATTCTTTTGTTTTTGGAAGGACTCTCTTTCTCGGGAGGGGCGGGGGGATATCCTCGTGATATTTAAGGACGGTGGCGGTGCCGTTGCTATGTGGGGTGGAACACCCCTGGTTATGGTTTTCAGTTTTCGTACATTTCCCTCTTCTAAATTGAGTTTCATTCTATACCACCTTCAAGGGAAAGATAGACTAGCTGTACACAAAAAAATACGCTGTTTGGGAACGTCAATCGCTTGTTTGTCTTTCCATAAAAAAAAAATGGTTCCAAGCAGACAGCGAATGCAAGTATTATTGGTTCCTTTTTTTATTTTTTATTCTAGTAAGCATTTCTAAAAGTAGCATTAACAGTAAAACTTCGGACGACCTGTTTGTTTACTCTTGGTTTAACTTTTCCGTGAATGTAGTGTTTATATCTTTAATTTTATGCAACTCTATAATAACTTGTTTTCAAAATCCATTTAGGCTGCACGTGGATTTCTTGCTGTCATCCAAATTCTAAAAAACTGCACGCATGTTTGAACATTTATTTGGAAAAAGGCTTTCCTCATATTGAAACTGCTGTTCAAGGGCAACATTCCAGAACTCGCTGGGGGAGAAGGAATCTAGAGGGACCGGCACTTCAAGAAATATGCTCGTGAGTTCTTTTTTTTTTTTTAATTTTCTCCCTAACTTTACAGATTTTAAGTGAGCCAGAAGAAGTGTCAAAGTCATTTTAGAATTGAAGGTCTTGGGAGATGAAGGGGTTATATGACAAACAGAAATTGCGAGTAATTAAAGTTTTAACTTTTATTGTTGCAGTTGTTGCAGCTTTTTTGTTTTTTGGTTTGTCGTTAAGTGAGCGTATGAAATTGGTCTAATGATATCCTTTTTAGCCTACTTTCCCGTTAAAAATAAAAGAAAGACGAAAAAAGTATTAAAAGTGGCTTAATGCATCTAAAAAATATCGCCAAGTCAAAAAATATCGTCAAGTTAAAAAAAAATATCGCCAAGTCCGAAAAAAATATCGCCAAATCCGAAAAAAAGCCAAAAAAGAAATTAAAAGGTAAAATGAATATCGAAAAATTAAAAATTTGAAAGTAGGGTATTGAGATGGGGAATTTGTGTGTCGGTCGGGCGGTCGGTCGGTCTGTTTGTCCCCCCTAATAATTTTTGAATGAACATTCCGATTTTGACAAACTTTTTTTCGTTGGAAAGATCTCGGCGAGTACAGCTCATTCCCATATTTGATTTTTCGATTTGAACAATTTTTGGTTCAACTTTGAACCGTTCAAACAACCTGTACCGCGATGCTAACTTTTGAGTGAACAGTCCGATTTTGACAAACTTTTTTTTGTTCGAAAGATCTTATCAAGGATACTTCATTCCCGTATTTTCATTTCCGATTTGAACAATTTTTCGTTCAACATTGAACCGCTCAAGCAAGCTGTCACCCCTAATAACTTTTGAGTGAACAGTCCGATTTAAATAAACTTTTTTTTTTGTTCCAAGGATCTCAGCAAGGGTACTTCATTACCGTATTTAAATTTTCAATTTGAACATTTTTTCGTTCAACATTGAACCGTTAAAGCAAGCTGTCACCTCTAATAACTTTTGAGTGAACAGTCCGATTAAAATAAACTTTTTTTTTTTGTTCGAAGGATCTCAGCAAGGATACTTCATTACCGTATTTAAAATTTCAATTTGAACCTTTTTTCGTTCAACATTGAACCGTTCAAGCAACCTTTCCCCACTTAATAACTTTTGAGTGAACCGTCCGAATGGAATAAACTTTTTTTTTGTTTGAAAGATCTCGGAGAGGCTCATTCCCATACTTCGCTTTTTGATTTGAACCATTTTTCATTCAATATTGAACCGTTCAGAAAAGAAATTTAACATTAGCGCCTACGGGGAATTTAAGTTGAATGTTGATCCTGAACTTAAGGTATCTCACCACGTTCGAACACATTTTTTTAAAAATATGACAAAACATTTTTTTCTTTGGTGTTTTTAGAGAACAAGACCCATAATTAGGTAGAAAATAATAATAAATATAGCCAATTACTTTAAACTTTATAGTAATGGGGAATTTTTTGTGTATTTTAGCCCGAAAATCGAAAAATACAAAATTGGCTGTCATAACCACAATTATGCATGAAAACTTACAAATTTTTATCTATAGATTCACAACAATACACTCTAGGGCCTGAACTAGAATTATAGTTACAGTCATTACCAATTTTGAGATATGCATATAAACACACTGTACGTATGAGAATATTGGCAATTTTGTAAGTGTTACAATCATTAAGTTAGTACAAAACTACTGTCTTTTACTTTAGAGCAATAGTTCTAGTTCAGGCCCTCCACAATATTATTATGAAGCCACATGGTAAGTTTCAAGCAAAAATATTCATAATTTTCTGATTTATGGAACTTGTCGACAAATAGTAACAACAAAAAACCAAATCTGAGATAAACGCAATTAAAGATTTATTAACCAAATATGTAAAGCATTTTTACTTAAATACTGTTAAAATGCACCAGGATCATAAACTGCACCTTCTTCAGACTCTTTTACAGTCCAATTTTTGTGCTTTGCTATTTTTAATTTTTTCCGCTGGAGTGTATTTGAAGGCAAAGATTGCCTCTTTGATGTAGAAATTCGTTTCTCGTCAAGTTCAGAATAGGATTTGCACAAATAAAATCCTGGTGCAATATTAAAGTACTCCAGCACTTTTTTGAGTCCACTAAAACCGTCATTAAATTGCACAGTAGCAATATAGGCTGAAAGTCTAAACGTCGTCAATGTTACAAATACTTCTTTAGGGAAATTGTCCACAAAACTCGATTGTACGCTTCATTTTGATTTTGAGTCTTACCATGAAGACATTTTTGCAGTAATGTCCTGTCGCACAAAGTCATGTAACAAGGTTTGATGACATTTATAATCCTATTAGGTAGTCCCACCGATTTTTCTTCCAAATTCCGTTTTAGAGCTTTTGCTCGCTGAAAGCGGCACCAACTTTTTTTCCCTTCTGGACACTGTCCATGAAAAGGTGTTGCTTTCGATGAACAACAGTGGTAGAAAGCTGCAATCACAGCTTGTTGCATCGCTGCAAGATTCCCAACATTTGCTCTAACAGCAATCCCGTAATAGTTTTGCAATTTGTTTACGAAGGTGTCGGTTAGTTTTCCTTTTCCTTTGAGCCCCTTAGTAGTGTTTCTTAGTTTTCGTAGCCGGCTTCCGACTCTTTTTTGTATATGCCCGATGCATTCTAGCTTTTCCACTGCATCTTTTGCCTTGCTCCCATAAATATGTTCTACTTCTGCAAAAGCCTTCGAATCTCCATCCCCATAGTACTTTGTATACTTCAGCTGTCGCGAAGTTTTGGAGCGGTCAAATATTCTGTAAGCTCCTCTTGTCTCCATGCTTGCAGCAGTTCCGGAATGGTTGGCGCAAACATGTGATTGGTCACTTTTGGAGAAATTCGGGAAGGAGGAGTTGCAAATTCTGCAAAATTGGGACAAAACTTCTATATCCAGAACCTTTCCCGTATCAATCGATAATGCTGCGACGCAGCCATTCAGAGACGAATATCCCCGCCGTTGCCAAGTTCCGTCAACACTGACGCCACATTCGACAATAGCATCCTTCCCCTTTCGTAATTCTGCAGCACCACTTTGCATAGAGGTTTCGGCAACACTGGAAGCAGATTCCACAAGTTTGTTTTCAATTCTTCGAAAGCTCACATTTGAGAGCGGAGCTGGCAGGTTTAATGTTGCGCAAAATTTCTTTGCTGCAGACAAACCCTTCCCAATTAAACGCAATGCATAAACGAATCTCACATTTATTTCATTCATCTTGTTAACTTTTTTACTTGATGCAAAACCTTTGATGAAAGAACATTGACTACATTTCAATGTAAAATTAGAGCATAGTCCAAATTTTGTGTCTTCCTGTATCAATAACTTTTGGCCAAAGCATAAAGGGCAGCACAGCAGTGAAATTATGGAAATTAACAGTTCTATATCTATAATTCTGTTTCCAGTAGGAGCAGGATTACTTTCTGCTTCATCTAATGCACATTCTTCAACTGTTTTCAATTTTTTGCAACTGGCAGATTGTGCTGGCAGATTGCTGGTGTCGTTCTTTTCAGGCATTTTAGACGCCACTTTAGTGAATCTATTTCCATGAAATTCTCGCTTCTTTGAGCGATTTCTTTTACTGTTACCCATATGGAAGCCTTTCCAAAGGTAACACACAAAATTCCTTACAAATAAAACGAATAATAACGAAATAATATCAGTAAAAACGAAATGGAATAGGCTCGAGACGCTTTTGAGTTTTGCTAACAAAAGTAAACAAACGATGCTTGCTGTTGCCATTTATTTCTTAGTAAAACATAATAAATAATTTAGAAAATATAATGGCTTAACTAAAGCATTAAAAAATCTTTTATTTGCTGTTTCAACCATAAAAATAACAGAACAGAGTCCTAGGCAGGGATTCAAGTGAAACAGGCAATCGCAAATTACAATCGCGACTGGAAATGAATTACATTAGAACGTTTCTTGATAAAAACATCGTGACGTCAGCTTGACGTTTGCCTATGAAAAACGAGCTAGATAAAACGTCACAGCCTACTTGGCGAATAAGAGGAGATCGCTGAGTGCTTGTGAGCTCTTATTGGCTCCACCCGTAGTGACGTCATGCCAATTTAAGTTGATGATAATGTAATTCACTTCCAGTAGCGATTGCAATTCGAAGCGATCGCAGTGCTGTTTCACTTGAATCCCTGCCTAAATATCCACTACTTTTTGTTTTGATTTTGAACTTCCGGTGCAACTTCCGGTTCACAAAACAGCTGTGGATCAAAACTAAAATGAATTTTTCTCCGCTTCTAATTATAGTAGAAACAAAATTCAAAAAGTTTCAGAGAGAAAAATGTTCATATTTTCAAAATCAGATAGAAAAAAAAAAATCGCAATTTTGGCCGAAAATCGACTTTTCAAGGTAGTGAGATACCTTAAAGTCGGATTTCCTTCAAACTAACTTTGTAAGAAAATGGTTTTGATAAATAATGTTTGTAAAGTACTTTTCTGAATAATCTTCTGTGAGGACTCTGATTCCGACTCCGACTCCGCAAACATGGCGGAAATGCAGGCTCAGAAAAAAAATGACTGACTGTGCAGACGATTTTTTGTTTATTTATTCATTTGGTTTATTTATTTATTATTGCTAATTTTTTTTCTTTTTTTTTTGGCAGACGATTTTTTTTGTAACAAAAATTTTTCATTCACGAGAGCATTTTATTTTTTATTTATATTTAACAACTGGCAACGGATTAAAAGTGAAATTCGAGACATTTATTAGCGGGCGAGCTTTTTTTTTTTTTTTCTTTGTTTGATAAAATGTGTTTTGATGCTCTTTGTACTTTTATTTATTTATTTTTTTTTTGAAAACGATTGAGGATTTTTTCTACGGAAGAACTGTAACAGTTACATTCTTTAAAAGGTGCGACAAAACTTTATTTATTCGTTTATTTACTTTTTACGTGTCTATTTCATCTGATGAGAGGGGTAAATTTTGCTTTTAGAAATCAGCTTTAAGTGCTAAAAAGGTATGTTTGACATAATTTTCCGTCTCAGATAATAAAGAGAGTAATGATCAGATGCTACAATGCCGATGTCGATGTACGGGAAAGTAGGCTAGTTTAGTTCTTAACAGAACTTCTTGTTGTTTTTTTTTTTTTTGATGTACCAAGTTTTATTTGCTCACCTGTATCCATTGCTTATCATTGTCCAGAGTATATTTGTAAAAAATTTAACATAGCCCCTTCATCCTCCAAACCCTTCCATTATTAGACTACAATTCGCTGTAGGCAGTGTTTTCAACTTCTTCGGTATAGAATAATAAGTGGAGAATTGATACTATAATTTTATGAACGAGAACCTATAGGTTAAGGGTATATCCATAAATGATGTCATTTTTTTTCATCCTAATTTGACTCCTCCCCCCTTGTCACAAAGCGTCACATTTCACATTACCCCTCACCTCCCTTTGTCACATGTCCCACAGCATAAGCATATTGTTATCAAAAATGCATTATCTCGCACCTTGTGTTACCCTCTCCCTCCCCTTGTCTCAAACTGTTACAATTTAATACCCCGCCCCCAAAGCGTGACATTTGTAGTCATATTCTTAGCTCATCTACAGTTCTTTTATTTATTTATTTATTTATTTATTTATGACAATACACTATAATACGCTGCAACGTTAACTATCTAAAATGTGAAACATAAAAAATGCGAAAGTATAAATTCATCAACCCCTCAAACAAACAACCGCTACAGGCTTGTTTAGTACAGGATATGTTAAAAATTTGAGTTTTCAAAGGTGAAATGCTTAGAGTAAGCTTTCTCAGTGGCCAGAGATAGCCCCGGTTCTTACCAAGATGTGAATAGTTTTTTTTTTTTTCTCAAATTTGTACGAGTAAAAGTACTACATTATTAATTAAGTATCTCTGAATGGTATAAATTTAAATGTAGTCAAACCTCGTTAAAACAAGCTTTAGGTTGCCTGTAAAATTAACCCTTTTTAAGGCTGTGGTAAATGTCTTACTACCACGCTAGAACTTAAAACAGACTAGAAACGCGCAAAAGTTTTATGTAAAACATGTGATGTTCCATTATGAGCTGCTCCATGTTTCATGCTGTTTCATCAGACAAACTAAAAGGATTTTTGGTGATTTACATTGTATTTAGTTTTTCTATCACTTATTTCATGCGAACTAAAAAATGTGTAATTCGAAATAACTAATGACGAATAGTTTTATAAGAAATGCACATTTCCTTGTGAAATTATTTGTATTTTACATTTATTCTATTGAATAAATCAGTTAAATGTCATTGCTTGTAATGGACGGTGGTTAATTTTGCTCACCCCTCTAAAAACAGAAGCCACAACAACAAAATTTAAAAAAATACATTTTTTGGTCAAAAAATAATGGTACTTACGTATTAACTTCACCGCACTGATTTCGCGGTAAAAAGACTTGGCGGTTTATTCGACGAGTTTTTTTGGCAGTTGTTGTTTGTACAAGCACGCAGTTATATAAAACCGACAGAGGAAAAAAAAACCCGCTAAATAAACCGCCAATTTTTTTCCCCGCCAAATCAGTGGCTGTGGTTGAGTTAATTCGTATGTACCAAAATAATAAATATAATTTGAAAAAAAAAAAAAGTTTTACATTTGTATTTAAACTTTTTTAATTACCACGTTTTCAGGCACATGTCCAGCCTGTACGATTGTTACACAGAAGTATATATTGAATGTGACACGTTGTGGCAGATGGATCGATTTTCAAGGATGGTTGAAGTTTTAAATGCTACTTACACCCATCTTTGTGTAGATACAAAAAATTTAAGAGGTAGGTGATAATTTAGATAATATTTGCATATACAATTTATTGTTTTGACAGAAACAAATAATTAAATAAGGCATCTAAATTAGAAATTATTACTCTTGTTGATGTAATTACGTTTACAGATGAAAATGTCTGTGTTCGAAGAAGAAAGAAATGACGATTTGGGCTGAGCATTAAGGGAAACGACAGTTTTATGAGCTAACTTGAGATTCTGTTAATTAACTCATACTGTCTCTTCTAATTTTTATTATTTTTCAGCAAAATGAGCTAAATAGGTGAAAATAAATTGCTGATTCCAGGAAAGAAAATAATTTGAAAAATATTTTTGAAGGTAGCTGGAAGAGCAAATCACTTTATTAATTTACAATAATATGGCGAACCGTATCGTTCAACAGATAAACAGAAGAGAAGGGGAAGGTTAAAAAGAATTGATTTTAAGAGTCTGTTGGAGTTTGTTTTAGCGAGAATCGACTGTATTTTAATTGCTGAGGTAATGGAAAATAAGTTATTTGCTTTCTGACCCATGTGAGTTGGATCCGAAGTAATGATTAATTATTTAATATATTATTTTTATTTTCGCCAGATCTTCTGTTTTTGAGCGGTTGCCTCAACGATGCAAAAGAACAGATCGACGCTTGCTCCAAGGAAGGGTTCAATTGGTTCATGACCTGGAGAGAAGTGCTGAGATTGCAGGTCTCTCCACAGGAAAGGTGTCTCGATTTGGATAGATACAGGACTTGCGTGGGAGACATCTTGCCAGACATTGTATGCAGTGAAGAAGCTACTCGTGTTTATGGTGCTCTCATGGACGTGTGGCTGCGGCACTGGTGTAGCAAGAACGCCACTTCGACCGAGAATTTAGAATATTTCTACTTGCCCGCTCATTTTTTCACTGGAGATAGAAACGTTTCAACTTTAAGGAGTGACCATGAAGACACACCAATAGTGGAAGTTTAAACTGTTTATATTTTTCGACTGCAGGTACTGCACTCGCTTTAATGGCGTTTTAAGACTTATTTTTGTATCAAATCGGCAAAAGAAGATAATTAATTTACTCCCCCCCCCCCCCCATCTTCGCTCCTTATGTTTTAATTTTAACTTTTCGTGAAATGTTTCTTATTTACTTTAGCATTTAATGGAACCTTTAATGATGTTTTGTTTAGTTGGAGGTTTACCTTAATGGACTTTTAGTATTAATTACTTGTGCTTTTATTTGGCGAATTGTTTAACTTTTGGATAAATTAATTTATTCGTCTAGTTATTTTTCAGTTTAATAGTACTTTTTAGGGTTGTCCTGTTTAAAAGACAATCAAAACGACCGAATAATGCGTATCGCTGAAAAACTAATTTTTATGTAACTTTGACGAGCTTTGTTGGCAACAAGTAAAATATAAAATACTCACCAAGATTAATAAAACGCTGAGAGCAGTACCAATAAACAGAAAAGTAGCAAGCAATTTCTAACATGTCTCTTAAAGCACAAACAAAAAAGCCGATGCGTTTTTCTTCTATGTGTATTTTAAAGGCAGAAAAGATTTTAGTTGTGATTACATAAGTGAGACAAATGTATGAATATTTATTGCGTGTAAATGTATTGTACATTAAAGTATTTTCATTTCTTGTACTTTTTTATGTGGTTAAAATGATTTAAATGACTTCAGTTGCCATACTCAATTAAAGGGGGCAGCAATCCATTCACAAAAGAAGTAAAACTTTTTTATAGAAAAAATAAGTAAATCATCCATTTTTAGCCTACTTTCCCGTTAAAAATAAAAGAAAGACGAAAAAAGTATTAAAAGTAGCTTAATGCATCGAAAAAATATCGCCAAGTCCAAAAAATATCGCCAAGTTAAAAAAAATATCGCCAAGTCCAAAAAATATCGCCAAGTTAAAAAAATAAAGAGGTAAAATGAATATCGAAAAATTAAAAATTTGAAAGTAGGGTATTGAGATGGGGAATTTGTGTGTCGGTCGGTCTGTCGGTCTGTCGGTCGGTCTGTCTGTCTGTCCCCCCCTAATAACTTTTGAATGAACATTCCGATTTGGACAAACTTTTTTTTGTTGGAAAGATCTCGGCGAGTACAGCTCATTCCCATATTTGATTTTTTGATTTGAACAATTTTTGGTTCAACTTTGAGCCGTTCAAATAACCGGTCCCGCGATACTAACTTTTTAATGAACAGTCCGATTTGAACAAACTTTTTTTTGTTGGAAAGAACTTTTCAAGGATACTTCATTCCCGTATTTACATTTCTGATTTGAACAATTTTTCATTCAACATTGAACCGCTCAAGCAAGCTGTCACCCCTAATAACTTTTGAGTAAACAGTCCGAAAAAAATGACTGACTGTGCAGACGATTTTTTGTTTATTTATTCATTTGTTTTATTGAATTTATTATTATTATTATTATTATTATTGGCAGACGATTTTTTTTGTAACAAAAATGTTTCATTCACTAGGGCATTTTATTCTTAATTTATATTTAACAACTGGCAACGGATTAAAAGTGAAATTCGAGACATTTTATCAACGGACGAGTTTTTTTTCTTTTTTTTTCTTTCTTTGATAAAATGTGTTTTGATGTACTTTGTACTTTTAATTTTTTTTTTGAAAACAATTGAGGAATTTTTCTACGGAAGAATGTAACAGTTACATTCTTTAAAAGGTGCGACAAAACTTTATTTATTCATTTATTTACTTTTTATGTGTCTATTTCATCTGATGAGAGAGGTATATTTTGCTTTTAAAGGTATGTTTGACATAATTTTTAGTCTTAGATAATCAAGAGAATAATGATCAGATGCTAGAATGCCGACGTCGATGTACGGGAAAGTAGGCTCGTTTAGTTCTTGACAGAACTTCTTGTTTCTTAATGAATGAAAAGAAATAGAAGAAGAAAAAAAATAATTTAAAAATAATGTTTATAAAAAGGGGACTTCTAAAAAGTAGAGTTCAAATCGTTTCTTTTCGATAACTAGTTTCAATTTTTTGTATTGGTCGTCATTCGCTTCATCCCATTTCACAAGTTCGTTATTGGTGGCAAAAAAGTTTTAAAACAACAGATTTTGCAAAAAACTAAGAACTCAATTATTTCAAAATATGATTTAGCTTTATTTCTAAATATATCAAGCATAGAATTTCAGTGGAAAAATTATAATAAAAATTAAAGTAGAGAAGTACACACTCACATTTATTTTCCTTTTTTTTCCTGAACACTTTTCTGAATAATTATTTTACTTTACAGATTTCTTAATTTATTTATTGCCAGTATATTTTTTATTTATTTATTTCAGTGAAATAGCAACTGTCAAAAACAAAAACGTTTTTTTCCCTTCTTTTTTTCTTGCAAAATAAAATGCACGAAATTCTTGATTTGCTCGATGTCAGAAAATGTGGTTTATTTGCTACCAACTTCTAATACAAGTCTTTGAAATACGAGTAAAAATTCTAAATTCGTACTCTGAGTTTAACTACGATTTATACTAAAATTTTTACACTTTAAAAAAAAAGTTAGTTTTTTTATCTGCGCCTGTCCTGCCAGCAAAGTAATTGATGAATTAATGAAATTTCTAACAAATGGAAAATATTGTATCGCTTTACAGTTTAGGTGATTTACTTAAATATGACTGTTAGGAACTGGAGGCTGTATACAAATTTTGATTGTGTATTTTTCACAATTTTTCTTCAAATCAAAATTTTAATCTCTTTAATCTGCATCTCAGCTTGATTATTTTTGTAACTGGAAGTGCATTTATCTACTACCAATGTATGTGAAAATATATTTTGTCAAACAATATATCCTTTTAAATATATTTATACATATTATCTCAATTAAGAGTGTAAAACATTATATTCAAAAATTCGGTTGGATTCATTTGGAGCCCCTAATGTTATCCAGGGAGTTCTGCCTATCCATACTCCCTTCCAAATTACGCCACGAATTCGATATAATACTGCAACAAATCATGTAAAAATTCCCTCAATATACGTAAAAAAAAATTTCCCCTGTAACCTTTTAACCCTCGTGGGTTCCTTGGGGTCATATGTGACCCCAATGCAATTTCTGTTTAATATATTTTGTTAATCAACCATTTGTTTTTAATGGCATTTTGTGGCTTTTATTCTTCTAGTTTTCTATTCAAAATAATGCTATTATTGTGTTTTATTTTTCCCGAATTGCATTTTTTGCACATAAGACCCTTGGGGTCACTTCCCCAGAAGGCCAAAAAAAGAGGACGTTGCAACTTTTGTCCAAGAGAACTGGACAGAAAATGCATTGAAAAATGTCATAAGTGTTTGAAATTCACTTGCAAAAATCATGTTTTTTCAGGTCTGTAACAGATGTAAATAAATCTACAGTTATTGTAAGTTTTGCTCTAAAATTATAATTTTAATTCATAAACAAAATTTTACTTTAATTGTATCTTTTTATTTTTTGTTTTTTTTAGCATTAAAAAGTGTGTGAACTTAGATAATGCATGTAACATTCAATAATTATAATGAATTAATTAAAGGAAGCATTGGGGTCGTTTATGACCCCAAGGGTCTTGAGTGTAACTGAAATGGGAGGGACCCACGAGGGTTGAAGAAACTGAAATGTATGATTCTTTAGTTCTTACTGACGTGTAACAGCTCCAGGCCTAAATAACGTGTGGAGAATTTCTGGAAGCGAGGGGAGCCAACTAAAATTAAAAAAAAAGTTAAAGCTCAAAATTTTAAAAATTCAGAGAAAATCCGGATTGATACCGTATCATGACTTCAGATTCATATCTATCATATAGTGTTAAAAAATACGTACAGATGGCAGCACTAATGTAAGTTAGAAGCAAAGTCTTGCACAATTAAAATTCTCGAAGTAAAAACATTTAGGGGGCACGGGGGGGGGGGGGGAGGGACAGACGGACTGACTGACACACATGTTCCGCATCTCAAAACTTTTTAGCTTGAAAATAATATATTCTTTATAGGATGCAAAAGTCACTTATAAGTTTTTATCTATTTTTTGTGCAATGACAAATTGCTATTTGTATTTTGTTTTTTTGGACGTTAAACCTCGTGTAGTATCTCTTTCAGATTTTCAGTCTGCCAACGTCTCGCGTCCCGGTGCTTCATTTTCTGGAACTTGCTCACCGGTCCCTATATAGGGGACCATGCGGAACATGGTGGGGCGATACTAGCGGTAGAAAGCGCCATATATGTTGAGTAAACTCGAAACCAAAATGTGGCGTACGCCTGTTTGTTCTTGGCGGGGTTTGAAGTTAGAATCGAGGTGTCAAAATTCAAACTATTATTATTATTGTTATTATTATTTTACTTCAACAAGAAAGTAGGCTAATAAAAAAATGAACAGAGCTGCTTTTGTACTGTTGGAATGACTACAAATTTTGTAGTGGGAAAAAGACCTTTTTCGAGCTTGCCTCAATTTGAGTTACGTAAATTAATATTTTATCATGAAAAATAAATGGAATATGAGTTTTAATTTGCAAGACTTTCCCGATTTTCCACGAAGTATTAGTCATTGATTCTGGCGGAATTATATTTGGTTAAGACGGATTAAATTGAAACAGAATATATACAGTAGGGTAAATCAGAGTTTTTCGCCGCAAACCGGGATGGGCGCCGCACTCCCTGGGTTTCTTGAAATTATTAATAGAAAGCGTCAAACGTGCGGTATAGATGCAAAATGAGATTTAATCTGTGTACAGCGTTAATCTGTGTACAGCGTGAGTTCCAATTCGATGACAAGTTTTTGCTGGGCAGTCCTTGTTTTTAGTAAAGTGCATAATTTCCCTACCGAAAGTGTGAACACCTTACGTTAAAGAGTGTTTGCCCTCTGAATATCGTAACTATACACAATTTTGAAGTTAAATCTAAATGCAAGGTTTGTACAGAGTAGGGGAATGTGGAGCAAAGTGAAATAGTTAAGTTTACTGACCTACTTCAAAAGGAAAAAATCCGGTATGGACCCCACACTACTTGCTTTTACGTGTAAATTTCTTGCTTGGAGTGAGCAAGGTAACAATTCAAATATTTACTCCCCTAATCTGCCACGAAACAATGCAAAAAATATTTTACAATGATAAATTTTCTAAATATTGCTGATTTTAATATCATTCAGTGAATTTTTCGCAAAATATCGCCAATAGCGCCAAGTGGAACCCAAGTTCAAAAAATAATTTTTTTCGCCAAACTTGGCGATTGTTGGCAAGTTGGCGTCAAACACTTGGCGACCAAAAGCTTGGCGACATATCTCCAAGTGGTCGCGCCAATTCATATCACTTGAGTCTGCACTGAAATTAACACTGATTTACCCCAAAAAAGGGGTAAAACACCGCCTTGGGAACGTTCAAATTCAACCACAAGGGGAGGTGCACAACTAGACCATTCTCAGAGCCTACATACCAAGCTAGAAGCTTCTACGGCATATAGTTTTTGAGTTATGCGACCCACATACATACGCATATACGTACATACAGACGTCACGAGAAAACTCGTCGTAATTAACTTGGGGGTGGTTGAAAAGATTTTTCGCTGCTTATACAGGGTGTTCCGTAACAAATTGTACAAACTTTGAGGGGAGTTAGAGGGGATGATAACAAGCAAGAATCACCTAGGAACATAGGTTCGGAAACGCATAGTTGACGAGCTACATATTCACAAAGTTGTCAAATTGTGTCAGAATGGCTCGTTATTACGACGGTTTTTTATTATCATTTCGATGCATTTTTTTGAGCAACAGGCAGCAACATTTTAACAAGCGCTTAAACTTTTCTTAAAAGTTATATTGTTCAATGAGACACAAAATTGGAATCATCCGAAATGTTTATTGGTCAAAGACATTACACGTTTAATGTAAATAATGTTAGAAAATGTCATAAATTATGTTCAAAGTTTCCTCCATTGTTAGCGATACATGCGTTACACCGTCGGACCATAGACTGGTGAAGTCTCTCAAATACACCCGGATTTTCTTAGATATCTGCAGCAGCACAGGCGATTCTTGCAACTAGATCCATTTCTGAATCCACAGGAGTTGCGTGCACAGCACTTTTCAAAGCACCCCAAAGAAACAAATCAAGACTGTTTAAATCAGGAGAGCGTAGTGGCCAGGGAACTGGTCCACCACGACCAATCCATCGGTGACCAAACACACGATTCAGATATTCTCGAACATGTGCTCCATTATGGGGAGGTGCCAAATCATGTTGAAACCACATATGGAGTCTGATATGTTATGGTACAGAGTTAAGTAATGTTGGTAGAACCTCTTGCAGAAAGATGAGATATTGTAGAGATCTCAGGGGAGATGGCAACAAATAAGGTCCAAATAAGACGTCACCAACCAAACCACCCCAAACATTTACTGAAAAACGATGTTGAGCAGTCTGTAATCTTACGCCATGGGGATTCTCATCAGCCCACAAATGAGCATTGTTTAAGTTGAACACCCCCATCTCGCGTAAAGTATGCTTCATTCGTCATTAAAACGCTGGATGAGAAATTTACATCTTGGCTACATTGATTGAGATCAAAGTGTGCAAAACGTTCACGAATACGATAATCTGCTGGGAGCAGTAACTGTACGCGTTGTAGATGATATGGATGTAAGCGAGCACGTCGCAAAGCACAATGAACAGACGTCGTAGATCCTCCAACAGCAGTAGCTACGGCTCGTACGCTGGTACTCGGATTTCTTCTAACGGTACGCAATACGTGTTCTTCCATTCTTAGACTATGACTATGTAGTGGCAGCCGTGACCATATCTATGATTTCGTAGGGACCCGTATTGATACAAATTGCGATGCAAATTATTGAACATTCGATGGTCCGGTGTTTCTCTCTGCAGATACCTTTCCCGATACAGCTTCTGAGCCGCTCTTCCATTTCCGTTTGCCAAACCATAAATAAGGTGCACACCTGCAAGCTCCGCATCCGTGAAACGTGCCATACTTCTCTGTGGTCGCTTGCAGCTAAAATGACTACTGAAAGAGAGCACGTATGCTTCTGTGAACAACGCCGCCTAGCGTCTAATGAAGGCATTCCTGACTATGGATTGTTCTGCAATTTTGATTGCTTGTGATGTCCCCTACCTCTCCTTAAACCCTTACTTCCCCTTGTCCCCTACCACCCTGGGGTGTCCCTTAAATATTGGGACAAATTTTAAGGGTTGTTAGAGGGGACGATAATTTGAAGCAAATCGCATGGGAACATAGGGTCGCAAAAGCGATGCTCAAGTACTACAGACACACAAAACCTGTAGTCACTAATTTAATATCCAACAAAGGTTTTGCATAATATTAAATATTTAAGAAAGGTTGAAGCGGTTGTTGAAATTTTGCTGCCTGTTGCCCAAAAAAATGCACCGAAATGATAATCACCAACCATCGTAATAACGAACCATTCTGACACAAATTGACAACTTCGTGAATATGTAGCTCGTCAACTATGCGTTTCCGAACCTATATTAGGGTATGTCATAAAAATAAAAGTTTTTTTTTTCGACTTGGTACACGCACTTTCCTATGTATTCACTCATTTTGAGTTAATTGGTACAAAAAAAAAGTTTTTGGAAAAAAATTTTAGCTACCGGGAAAACGCAATTAAAATAAGTGTTTTTTCAAAAAAATCACTATTTTCAGGTTCAAAACGCAATATAGCTGCGGGAGTTTTTTAAAAGATTGTTCTGCTAGCTTAAATGCATATTTTGAACTCTAATGAACATACTTTCCTTATAAAAAATGCAATTAAATATACATTTCGTCTCTTTTTGTTTTTAAAAAGAGCAGAAACTATCGGTAATCGTTCCTACTGAAACAGGTTACACTTTTGGTCAATCGACACCGCTGTCTTCGTTAGGCAGTCAGTTGTTCAGGTGAAAATGCCACATACATCAAGTGACCCCCATTTTGCTTATTAACACCCCCCCCCCCCCCCAAGATAACTTTTGACCAACAGACGCGTTTTCACTAAAATGTCTTTCATCCTGCGTAAGATTTTTATATTAGTTGCGCTTTCTGACAAAAGGCAAATTGAGATTATCTTTTTTGTTTTTTTAAAGGATGGATTGATTTCAACAAAAAAACTGGAAAGCAAATGGCACTAATAATTTTAAACATCGAAGAAGTCGGACTTACAGCTCGACTCTAGCGAGAGCTAGTGCCGTCGTGTAATATTAGGACTCGAGGAAAACCCTCGAATTTTTGTAGTATAGCTATACGAAGTAAACGAAACTACCTTGATATTAGTAGAGCGGCCTTTACTTCAGTCAGGTTTGCTGTATCCTCCACCACGGCATTTGCTATCATATATAGCCTTTCGGGTAATCGTGTGAAAGCAGGCCATCTCGATGAAGATAAAAAACATCTCATGTGCGATAACAAAAAGGTGTTTCATGCTAAAGAGCATGTTATCGAGCACCTAAGCGCAGAGGAGAGTTCCAATATCGCAAGAAGTAACTTTACTGCAATTTTTGTGGAAAGCAGGAAGCACAACACTCTCACTCTTAGTCACGATGAGAACATTAGTAGCTTTCGGAAAAGCATCATCAAAGAAAGACCGTAACAGAAGAGCGTGGAGATCGCTACCTCACTCACTATACACCAGAAGAAGACAACAAAGGAAAAACTGGCTGAGCAACGTGAAATAGGATTATGTGACTGGTTGAAGGACATAGGTATAAACATTTGCCTTCAACTAATTGGCAGTAATACCTCCAATGAAATGTCTGGCTGGAAAGGAGGCATGCTACATTATATCGAAAAATTCCTCCATTACATACTTTTTAGATCTTTCTTTCTGCTGACTTCACATCAACGAGCAGATATTAAGTCATATAGTCGTAAAACTTGACGGACCAGCTTCTCCAGAAAAGGAATGGATTGGTACTGTAGGTAAACTCTTTTCCCAAGTTGAGTTTCTTGAGAAAAAAAAAAAGTTTAAGCCAATTCAATTTTTGGAGTCCCTTGTTAATATGGACGAAAATGTTGCTAGTCAGTCGATCAGTTCCGTGGAAGGCAGAAGTTTAAGCTCACTGATGGCGGAACTATTTCCAGCCCTAATTAATACTATTTTGTCAAATGCAAAGACATTTTTAGTCCTCAAAGTAAAGAAGAGCAATGAGTAAATTTTCTGGAATAGTCAAAAAGGACCCGTTTTTTATACAGGAAACTTTACTTTTAACTCTTCTTTGCTCTGAGGACTAAGGTAAAAATGCCTTTGCATTTGACAAAATAGTATCAATTAGGGCTGGAAATAGTTCCGCCATCAATAAGCTTCAATGCTTCTGCCTTCCATGGAACTAATCGACTGACTAGCAACATTTTCGTCCATATTAACAAGGGGCTCCAAAAATTGAATTGGCTTAAACTTTGTTTTTTTTTTTCCTCAAGAAACTCAACTTGAGAAAAGAGTCTACCTACAGTACCAATCCATTCCTTTTATGGAGAAGCTGATCCGTCAAGTTTTGCGACTATATGACTTAATATATGCTCGTTGATGTGAAGCCAGCAGAAAGAAAGATCTAAAAAGTATGTAATGGAGGAGTTTTTCGATATAATGTAGCATGCCTCCTTTCTAGCCATACATTTCATTGGAGGTATCACTGCCAATTAGTTGAAGGCAAATGTCTATACCTATGTACTTCAGCCAGTCACATAATCCTATTTCTTATGGTAGCAACTGCCGCGATTGATGACACAGCAAACCTGACTGAAGTAAAGGCCGCTCTACTAATATCAAGGTAGTTTCGTTTACTTCGTACAGCTATACTACAAAAATTCCAAGGTATTTTCTCGAGTCATAATATTACGCGACGGCACTAGCTCTCGCTAGAGTCGAGCTGTAAGTCCGACTTCTTCGATGTTTAAAATTATTAGTGCCATTTGCTTTCCAGTTTTTTTGTTGAAATCAATCCATCCTTTAAAAAAACAAAAAAGATAATCTCAATTTGCCTTTTGTCAGAAAGCGCAATTAATATAAAAATCTTACGCAGGATGAAAGACATTTTAGTGAAAACGCGTCTGTTGGTCAAAAGTTATCTTGGGGGGGGGGGGTGTTAATAAGCAAAATGGGGGTCACTTGATGTATGTGGCATTTTCACCTGAACAACTGACTGCCTAACGAAGACAGCGGTGTCGATTGACCAAAAGTGTAACCCGTTTCAGTAGGAACGATTACCGATAGTTTCTGCTCTTTTTAAAAACAAAAAGAGACGAAATGTATATTTAATTGCATTTTTTATAAGGAAAGTATGTTCATTAGAGTTCAAAACATGCATTTAAGCTAGCAGAACAATCTTTTAAAAAACTCCCGCAGCTATATTGCGTTTTGAACCTGAAAATAGTGATTTTTTTGAAAAAACACTTATTTTAATTGCGTTTTCCCGGTAGCTAAATTTTTTTTCCAAAAACTTTTTTTTGTACCAATTAACTCAAAATGAGTGAATACATAGGAAAGTGCGTGTACCAAGTCGAAAAAAAAAACTTTTATTTTATGACATACCCTAACCTATATTCCTAGGTGATTCTTGCTTGTTATCATCCCCTCTAACTCCCCTCAAAGTTTGTACAATTTGTTACGAAACACCCTGTATGTTGGTAGGTAAATATGCACGTACTGACAGGTAGAAAAAACTACGGAACATTCATTCGGGGGTGAGCAAAATCAAAATTTAGACTCAAATTTGAGTGATTTTTGACTTCCTTTTACGAAGTAAAGGAAGTATTGTGATCGCGAAAAAAAAAAATCACTCAAATTTGAGTCTAAATTTTGATTTTGCTCACCCCCGAATGAATGTTCAGTAGTTTTTTCGACCTTTCAGTCAGTTTCGACCGTGCATATGTACCTACCAACATATAAGCAGCCGAAAAATCCTTTTCAACCACCCCCGAGTTAGTTACGACGAGTTTTCTCGTGACGTCTGTATGTGCGTATGTGCATATGTGGGTCGCATAACTCAAAAACTATATGCCGTAGAAGCTTCTAGCTTGGTATGTAGGCTCTGAGGATGGTCTAGTTGTGCACCTCCCCTTGTGGTTGCATTTGAATGTTCCCAAGGGGGTGTTTTACCCCTTTTTAGGGGTAAATCAGTGTTAATTTCAATACAGACTCAAGCGATATGAATTGGCGCGACCACTTGGCGATATGTCGCCAAGCTTTTGGTCGCCAAGTGTTTGACGCCAACTTGGCGACATATCACCAAGTTGGCGACAAATTTGGCGAAAAAATAATTTTTTGAATTTGGGTTCAACTTGGCGCTATTGGCGATATTTTGCGAAAAATTCACTGAATGATATTAAAATCAGCCATATTTAGAAAATTAACCTGTGTAAAATATTTTTTGCATTGTTTCGTGGCAGATTAGGGGAGTAAATATTTGAATTGTTACCTTGCTCACTCCAAGCACTTTTTTTAACACTTAAGGCAACTACTAAGAAATTTACACGTAAAAGGAAGTAGTGTGGTGTCCATACCAGATTTTTTTTTTTTCGTGATCACAATACTTCCTTTACTACGTAAAAGGAAGTAAAAATGGAAAATTTGTTCCAAAAATTATTGTACATAAAGAAGGAATAATGTGTTTTATAACACAACTTTTGTTGAAATATTTTGTTTAATCTATTTATATTAGTTATTTTGCACTTTCAAGAAAAGGTGGAAAATTTTCCCCTGAAAAAATCATAGGGTAAAGCGAAAAGCAAAATAGTTTTGTTATGAAAAATTTTCATCAAATGAATGCATAAATAAACGAAAAAAATAATTATTAATAAAAAAAACGAATAAGTAAATAAATGAATGAATTAATTAATTAATACGTGAGAGAAAATAAATGAGTGAATAAAATGGAGATTGAATAAGAAAATGAGTTAATGAATGAGTAAACAAGTAAATAGTGCAGTAAAACGATGTAAATAAATTAATAAATGGAGAAATAAGTACGTGATTTAATAAATGAATGAATGAGTAAAGGAAATGAACTCTTTCACTTTTCTGCATCCACTTTACCCCGAGTGCGCAGGGCCCGATTAAGATATCACGGGGCCCTAGGCCAAATACTTCTTTGGGGCCCCCTGTACTGAGGCTTAACGATTTTAGGCATAGGATAAAACAAATTTAGACATTGACTAAAGCAATTTTACCCATTTGGGGGCCCCTAAATTGGTAGAGGGCCCCAGGCCACGGCCTAGTTAGCCTATTCAGTAATCAGGCCCTGCGAGTGCGCTTGACAAACTACATTGAACATTAATAATAAAAAAATGCCCAATATAAAGGTCTAGAATATAAGGTCTGCCACTGGGCATCCGTAGATTTCAATTCATAATTTAAATGATAGTTACAAAAATGTCATCATTTTATAATAACAAGAAATATTTTTATAGTAAATTAATTTACTATATAAATTTTAAGGAGAGAAATTCAGTTCCACATTCCTTGAAAAGTTTTCAATTCCTGAAAAGTGGGTTTTTCTAACAAAACAGCTCTCACCAAAGCACATGGGTCAACAACCAAGGCCATCATTTGCACGCGACTATTTTTCCTATTCCTGCACTAATCGAATTTAAAAGCTCTTTTAGATGACAATAGTGAAAAAAGGAATGTCTGCTAAAGCTATGCCCTCAAATTTGTATTTAGAATTTCTAGCAGTTTTCATTGTTTTTGGCAACAGTTAAAAAGCGGAAGTAATTACTCTTTTATTAATACGCTTTTTTAATTTCACATGTGGGTTTGTTTGTTTGTTTGTTTGTATGTATATAACTCTAAATAAACGATAAAATTCACGTTCTTGGCAAATATAAATGTAACTAGCCGGGTACCCGGCCCTGCCCGGGTTTCTGTGGGTGTAGGGTGGTTTAGCATTTTTTGTGTGCTTAGCATTTTTTGTGTCCTCAGTAAGAAGTTTCATTAGGACCTCCGGTGGAGGTTGTAGTGCTTGCAACCTGACCTTGCCATTAGTGCAGCACATACCTGGGGTCTCACCTGGCCATTAGGGTGTATCGAAAAAAACTTTTTTTCGAAATTCAATTTACTAAGTTGATAAAAAGTTGCCCCTACCTACCCACATATTCCACAAAAAATTTCAGTCTAATCAGAAATTGTTTAGGTGTTCCGCACAAGGCCTGAAGTTTGAATTTCTTCAAAAATATTATTTTTTTTTAATTTTTTTTAAATATTAAGAATAAATGTTAAAAATAATTCAAGTTGAAAAATGTACACAGCAAAGTCGAGGGACAAAATTGGGTTTGAAAAAAAGTATATTAAACAACATTTAGATCTCCCACATTTATTCTAAACTTACGTAATTTTCACCAAAACTAGCATTTTAGAAGGCCATGCGGCTTGGTTAGAAACTTGTTTATGAATGTAGAAGCTAACTGAATTAACACTTGAAACTGGGAATCATCTGTGATTTATGTGGAGTAAAAAGTAAAATAATATAAACTACAAACAGAATCTAAGCCCCTCGTCACACAGTGCCCGCGTTCTATCGGGGCCCCCGTGATGATAAACGAAATACAGCTCCGCTAGTGTAGCTGCTACAGGATTATATAAGAACATATATCTTTGCTTGAGGAAACAGACTCGAAATATTTCGGACATGGTGCTCCAGTAAATGGCCTAGGGAAAGAAATTGTAGCGTTTGTAGATTCCGTTTCATGATTTATGGGAAAAAAAAGTTCTATTGATAAAGAACATAAAAGCTATCGGTTGTGATGGCACATCAGTTAACACTGGAAAATCGAATGGTGCTATTAGACTTTCAGAAAAGTCTTTAGAAACCTCACCACAAGCCGTGATATGTTTTCTTCATTTAATGAATTACCACTTAGAAAGTTAACGGTGGATCTTGATAGGCCGACTACTGTACAAAATTCTTTTAGTTGACCTATTGGAGAACTCTTACAATATTGGTGAGATCTACCAGTCATGAACTTTAAGAAAACAGAACGCGTTTTACCAGAAGTTGTTGTCAAATAATTGAGTCAAAAAAACTTATGGGATTTGTCTAAAGCTGTGATGTCTGGCAAATGTTATCAAAATTTAGCAGAAAGGAACCCTGCAAACTTTTCCCATGCAAGATTACTTCTTTACAATGTGGAATGGATAACATTCTGCGGAGATTTGTATTCAAATACTTGCTGCAATCTATGATCTTAAAAAATGCTTATATGAATGAATAATTTTATGCTGAGATTCAATTGTAAAAGTGCCGAGAGCATAAACCTTTACTATAAATTCTGAAAGTTTACTTAACTCTGAACTTGGATCACTAGTTGCGATGTATAGCCTCAAAACTGTTTGCCATCGTGAGCCATCTTGCTTGGGAAAAGCTTGCAGGGTTCCTTTTTGCTAAATTTTGAGAACATTTGCCAGACATCACAGCTTTAGACAAATCCCATAAGTTTTTTTGACTCAATTATTTGACAACAACTTCTGGTAAAACACGTTCTGTTTTCTTAAAGTTCATGACTGTTAGATTTCAGCAATCTTGTAAGAATTCTCCAATAGGTCAACTAAAAGAATTTTGTCCAGTAGTCGGCCTATAAAGAGCCACCGTTAACTTTCTAAGTGGTAATTCATTAAATGAAGAAAACATACCACGGCTTGTAGTGAGGGTTTAAAAGACTTTTCTGAAAGTCTAATAGCACCATTCGATTTCCCAGTGTTAACTGATGTGCCATCACCACCGATAACTTTTATGTTCTTTATCAATAGAACTTTTTTTTCCCATAAATCATGAAACTGAAGCTATAAAGGCTACAATTTCTTTCCCTGGGCCATTTACTGGAGCACCATGTCCGAAATATTTCGAGTCTGTTTCCTCAACCAAAGATACATTTTCTTCTACAATCCTGTAGCAGCTACACTAGCGGAGCTGTAGTTCGTTTATCATCACGGGGGCCCCGATAAAACGCGGGCACTGTGTGACGAGGTGTTTAGATTCTGTTTATAGTTTATATTATTTTACTTTTTACTCCACATAAATCACAAATGATTCGCAGTTTCAAGTGTTAATTCAGTTAGATTCCACATTCATAAACAAGTTTCTAACCATGCCGCATGGCCTTGTAAAATGCTAGTTTTGGTGAAAATTACGTAAGTTTAGAATAAATGTGGGAGATCTAAATGTTGTTTAATATACTTTTTTTCAAACCCAATTTTGTCCCCCGACTTTGCTGTGTACATTTTTCAACTTGAATTATTTTTAACATGTATTCTTAATATTTAAAAAAAATTAGAAAAAACTAATATTTTTGAAGAAATTCACAAACTTCAGGCCTTGTGCGGAACACCTAAACAATTTCTGATTAGACTGAAATTTTTTGTGGAATATGTGGGTAGGTAGGGGCAACTTTTTATCAACTTAGTAAATTGAATTTCGAAAAAAAGTTTTTTTCGATACACCCTACTGGCCATTTCATGGCACCACAAAATGGTGCCCACCATGGTACACACATTATCCATTTTGCCAATAGTGACCTTGTTGTTGGAATTGTAGTCATTGGTAGAGCTGTAAGAGAAGGCCCCTCTAAACCATTCAATGTTTTGAGCTAAAAAGTGCTGCGGGTGCCGTCTGCGAGTCTCTCGTCGCCGATGATCCCTGCTTCGGCCACGATTTTGCTGTAGCCGTTGATCCCTGGCTTCTGGTATCTCATTAGCCCGCTCCAAGCGCTTGCGTTTCCCATCTGGTGTAGTAGAATCTAGTGCGGAGCGTTTTCTTGCCATCAAGAAAAAAATTAAATAGTCAAAATTCGTATCAAATTTTCCGAAATTGGAAATTTAGATTTCAGTTTTCATCCTAACCTTAGAGCACACGAATCCAGGCTGTATTAAACTTATGCAGCTTCCAGAATAGGAAAAAATATGCTTTTTTGCCAATATGTTAAAGCCAAATTGGTAAAAACAACTGTTGTGATTCAGAAATTTTTTCACAATAAACACTTTCCATTTTCTATGTGTTGCCGAAATCAATTCCCTTTTTATTTACCACGTTAGCGATTATTGGCATAAATGAATATAAAAATCCTAAGAAAGCAATAAATTTCATACTTACTCCAGCGAAGCCTAGGTTCAAAATTTTCACCATGATTACTATTAATATTGTTGTTGCATGGCAACCAAATTTTTGCAACAATGCACTGAAAATTTAATTATTTAATGGGGAAATTAAATGAAATTTACTATTTTCCATAATAACTTTTTTAAACTAAGCTTTTTAGAAACAAATTATAGCTTATCCTGCTCTCTGTTACTGTAGCTATCTAACGGTGCAAAAATGGTTAAAATCGGTCCAGTAGTCTGGAAGATTACCCCGGACATACGGTTTCAGAAGTAGTCTTTTATGTATATAGATATATTTAATACTATTATCAATACTAAAGGCTAAACTATTTTTAAAAGCGCATTTTTTAGTGCTTTAAAACTATAGTTTGATTATTTAAGAATAGTTGTGACAGCAAGTTAAAAGCGGAGGTAAAATATGAACAAAGAAAGTATCCTAAGAAATAGCCTTTAATAATAATAATAATAATAGTAATAGAGTGTACGCTTGTATCCAGTAGCTTACATAGACTTTGGTGCCCATGCTATTAAACTATAAAAAATATTTCCCCCATGCAACTCATAGTGCTATTTTTCTGGATCGTGCGCCCTCAAACTTACTGTGCGGGGGTGCTATATACGCCACTGGTTGCACCCCTACAGCACTTTCTTCCATTGGACTGTTCAAGGAGAGAAGTAACAACAACAACAACAACAACAACATAGTATCTTACACGTATTTTAAAGTCCAATCAAGGATCAAAACTCCTTGAGAATGATGAAACACCGTCTAGGTGAAGCAGCGACTATGTCTGGCGAGGGAGTGCGATTATAAAATCAGAAATAAAGTCATAAATCTCATGGCTGTTAAATTTTATGTCCTCGCATGTGTCTTTTAGATCAAACAAATTCTCCTTCAGATACTATCATTAATTTTTATTACCATTTTTGAAGAGTGGATAGAGCATTTTTCCAGTGCAAGAGGAATTACAGCAAAATATGCTCGAAGATTGAATGAGCTTAATCGTTTAATCAATTTTGGATGTACCTTTCTGGTGATTAGAATCGTTCAGGACTCTTTTCTCTGTAAGTTTATTTAAGAAGTTCGTTAAGACATTTCGTGAGGCGTAAGTACATTTAATCCTTTTTATCTTTGAAAAATCGCATTGTTAAATAAAAACTGAATCATATGGATTTGTTGAATGAAAGGAAACAGTATCAGTTGTACTGTTTTAGTAGGGTAAAATGGATAGGGTTTTTTAAAAATTTAACTGCCCAAGCTTGCTTAAATCCGCCGCTCCCCTCCCCCTTCCACCGTAAAGGCTCATGGGAACACTGAATGACATTTTTCTTTTTAAGTAATACAAAGAGAAAATAAGTAAGTGTTTTTTTCAGAGATACCATAAAGAAAACATATTTTTTCCTTCAACCTTTTACGACCATTTCAAGTCACAATAAGAAATCTATTAAATACCATGTTGACATTTTGCTTTGAGAAATTAATAGCATTTTTTGTTAATACTGAAATGAAAAAAAAAAAAGTTTCTATGTTTTCCCTTGCTTCTACACATTTTTTGGGGCTAAAAGTTAAAAATTTGCCAAACGACTGAAAATACTTTACTTGTGTGATTTTTAAACAAAAAGCTTTTTTTCTAAACAAATGTTTCAATCGTTATTTTTTTTTTAATAAAGTTCACCTGACAAATGCTGGACATACTTTTGGACATTAGTTTTACCCTTCTCAATACTAGCAAAAAAAAAAAAAAAAAAAATCTCTCAATCTTTTATCGCAAATATTTTTAATACTTTGTTTTCCTCCTAATTATTTTTTAGTGTTAGCGTCAAAAAGAAGAAAATGGTGAATCATTCTACGGAAAATTAGATCCTTTGTACTCCATATGACAGATCCAAATTTCATTTCAAAAGTAATATTTAAAAATTGTAATCACAAAAAAATTTTTGCCTAAGAAATAGCTCACGGGAATTCTAGCCGAGGGATTTCTTAGTCAAAAATTTTGTTTATTTCTCGTTTTGAGTTCTACTTTTGAAATAAAATATAGAGCTGTCATCTGCAGAACAACGTGTCTGCTTTGCCATCAAATGGCACAATCGTACAGTCGTGGATTTCGTCAAACAAGGCGTGGAGTTATTTATTTATTTACTTATTTATTTACTTTTCAAATACTGTTGGCTGACGTTTGCTGTAGAATTCACTAGCTGCCAGTTAAGAGGCGTGTATTTGAATGAAGGGAGATGGGGAAATTCGATGCACCTGTTTCGCTCATTTAAATGAGGCTTTGCTTAATTTATAGGCAAACACATATCTGCAAAAGTCAAACTGGAATCCCTGTAAACTAATAGACGCTTCCTTTTCCACCTGTCAAGCGGATATTCGTCTTTACCTTCTCACTGGTGGTCAGACAGTATGATCGGAATGACATGTATTTATTATTATTATTATATTAATATTATTGGCATTATTACTATTATTAATATTGTTTTAGTTGTTGTTTTAATGAATCTTTTCAACGTATAATACCTGAATATTTATACGAACAGGCAGGAACCATGTGTAATGTAAATATGTGTATGCATTGTATTGCTTTTCCATATATAGTGTATTGAGTTTGTACTATGTGTCGTCCCCCCCCCCCTCCCCTTCCTCCCAGCGAAGAGTTTGAGATTACGGGACTGTCAACGGGGATTTTAATTACGCACTTGTTCGTTTTTCTTTTCTTTTCTTTTTTTTTCCAAAGTCATTAAGAGAAAAATATTAATAAAAAAAAAAGAGAGAGGGAAAAGAAAACCTTGCGTTGTTCTAAAAAAAAAATTTTGGGTGACAAGTAACCTTCTGAAATTTTTTCTGCCTTTAAGAAGAAAAAAAATAGAAACAACATAATGATTGATAAAATATAACTTTGTAACTTTTTTTTAAATTAGCATTTATGGTCTGTTGAGCAGGAGCTGTCAAAGCAACGTCCAATTTGAAACAAATACTCCCGCCCCCTAAAAAAAGTGGAATAATTCAAGAAATGCATGCTAATAGACATCTGGGGAAAACTGCCCACTAATGCGTCGCACTTCAACAGTTCTTTTCAAGCTCAAGGTTTAAAGAAGCATAACAAAGACCATTAAAAATTTATTCTTTCTTTTCTCTCCCTGACATTGGGAAGCAAAATTAGGCTTTTTTTTTCTTTTCTGTGCAGAAATTGAAACTATAGAAAACCAAGGACATAATTTGGCTGTGTGAGTAATATACATGTATGCGTCAGAATCCAACCGTGATTGATTTGTAACAAATATTGGAAATTCCAAGGTCAACTTTTTGTTCCAACGAGACGGGATGTGCCATTGAGTTATCAGAAACACATTACAGAATATGAGATAATTTTCTTTTCTTCCAAAAAAATAATGTATTGTCTGTAATTTGTTAGGTTTTTCCAACTTTAGAGATGTTGAAACAAAGCATTTCAGATTTTTTGCTTAAAAATAACCGTGAACCTGGTGAAATATTACTGAAAGTGAACTATAGAGAAAGTGAAATAAAAATTAGCAGTAGTAGGAGAACAGCGATATAAAAATAGCTTGATTTTTATTTTAGTTTTTTATAGACTGTTTTTGGGGGCAGGGGGAGAAAATGCAAAGAAAAGGAAGATATTGCTTTTTTTATAATTACAATTGAATATTTTCAGTTGAACTGGTAGTTTCTCACAAGAAGGATTTTTTTTGAAATTTTACTCCATTACTTGACTGCATAAAAGGGAATAAATATTCATAATTGTTTGTCGATAAAATCATTAGATGGCGCCACTACAGTAGATAGGTTGTGAAGTTGGAGCCAGCAGCATAATAACTTGTGGTTGAAGAAGAGAAAACCCTCAACTCCTCAACCTTTTACCCTGCGAACCGATAAAAGCGCATGCCATTAAATAAATAAGCAATAAAACATTTAATTACAGTTTAATAATCTTGTTGCATTGCACCTCCCTTCGGGTTTGATATTTGGGACAAAATTACTACAACCGCCTTGGGGTTGCACCTCAAGACAATTTTTTTCTTTTAATTTCTTAAAAATGTTTTCTTGTTTTATCATTTTTATTTATTTATTCATTTTCTGAATTCAAATGCAACCTCAATTGCCCAATGAGCAGGAGAAGAACTGCCCCCCCCCCCCCCCCCCCACAGTTAACAAACTATGCCATTCGAAAGTTTTTTTTTTTTTTTTTCTTTTTTTTCCACAAGATGAAGTTTATTTTAAATTTATCGGTTAAAAAGCAAGAGATACAATTGTGAAAAATTCATCGAATATCCTAGACTAAACACTTCAAACACTGAGCTATTCAAAGAGTTTCCACCTAAGCAAATATGTTTAATACAGTTTCAGATAAGATCAATTTAGCAGTACATTGCGGAAAGACGTTAAATTTGATTTCTGTTTAAGGAAGACAATATCTAAACGATTTTCTTAAAAAGCATGTGTTATGTTACAAGAAAAAAACTTAAAATTGCACACGTTTTTTCAATAATTTCTTAGTTACCTCTTTTCGAGACGCTTTACGAAGTTACGGAAAAGCAGTTTGTCTTAAACGCAATTGATTTTTGTACTTTTTGCCGTTTTTAAAAATTAAAGATGCAAATTAAATATGCATAGATCTTTCATGGGATACAGCATTAAAAATAAATTATTTAACCTTTTAATTGCCAATGTTCCTAAATGGGAACATCAACTTGAAAAAATAGTTGAAAAAAAAGTTTCGCTTCTGAGGATTTAATTTTTTTTCTATTTACTGTCAAAAGTAGACCTGATTTTTTGAAAAAAAATCTAGTTAGCTACAACAATTATTGTTTTCTACAAAAAATTGCAAAAATGTGCTTTTTTATGGATTTTCACGGAGACAGAAAAAAAAAATTCTAAAAAATTTCAAAAAGGCTCAACTTTTTTGATATTTTAAAGTAACCATAAATAAGGATCCTTTTAAGGACCTAACATGACAAATAAAAAATTAAAGCAAAAATGTAGCTCCTATAAGCGATCAAACTTCGTTGTTCCCAATTGGGAACATTGGCAAGTAACGCTATACAAAATCCGGTAATTCACACCGCTTCCTAAGTTCGGTTATATGATCAGTGAAAGCCTTGGAATTGAAAACAACCTCATTTGACGCATTGAAAAAGAAATTCGTGGCGTAATTTGGAAGGGAGTATGGATAGGCAGAACTCCCTGGATAACATTAGGGGCTCCAAATGAATCCAACTGAATTTTTGAATACAATGTTTTACACTCTTAATTGAGATAATATGTATAAATATATTTAAAAGGATATATTGTTTGACAAAATATATTTTCACATACATTGAGTATGTTTTATATTTTAAATGTAACTTGCACAATCATTTTTTGTAAGGCCATTGGAAACAAATCAACTGGAACATTTATTTATTATTATGATTCGTTTTCTTCTGTGTTATTTAGTTTGAATAGTTATCATCGTCTTCTCTAGCTAGTTCGCATTCATCAATCGTTTGATATTACGTAGGTAGCAAATTAAATACCCCCCCCCCCGTGACCAGTTTCTTATTCTTACATTTTACTCAATTAGCAAAATATTTACTTTTAATAATTAATTTATTATTGTCGACTTAGTTAAGACAGCTTACATTTTTTATTATAAATTATTAAATAGGGGCTGTGAATTCACCTCCCTCCCCCCTTATAAAAGAATTTGTAATATTTCTTAAATCTATACTTTAATTCAGCGATAGGCAACCCGTCGATCTCGAACTCATTTTGAACCGATTGCGGTAATATTTTGAACTTTGCTTTCTGTCTCAGTAGAACTGTTAATATTAGTTTTTTGGAACAAAATTAGGTTCAACGCGTTGCGTCTAGATCAAAAGTAATTGAAAAATGCTCAAACTTTTTAAAGTCACAATACTATCAATTAAAAAAAAAGTGATATTCTTGTAACAGAAAATGTTTTGATAAGGGTTAATATATTATTTTAGCAATTAAAAGCAATCAATTATATCTTAAATAATTATTATTTAATAAGTTTCAAAACTTCATTGATAAAAGGTAACCTATAATTAGAAGTCCAGCAATCTCAACATAACCGTGTGGAACCCAGTTGTTTAAGTCCACAGTGTAGACATTACGTCCCTCTCCTGCCTAAGTCAATCTTCTGTTCACACTACACTTTTAAAGTAGATCTTCAGCAGGCTCGTCATTTAGGGGGGGGCAGGGGGTCAATTGCCCCCCCCCTGACTTTTGAGAAATCAATGTATTTACATATAAGTGGGCGTGGTTTTCTGGTGAAATTGCACAGTGTTTTTACCCTTTACTCCCCCCCCTCCTGGAAAAACTTGAAATGACGTCCCTGATCTTCAGCCTATTTAGGCTGCCGATCGCTGCATTAATTCGATGTTTCGAGCATTGGTTTTTTTAAAACACCGATGCTTTTGTGTCGACTCCATAGATGTTTCATTTTTGAACATCGATCGTAGGTATCCGAAGAGGGTTCAAAAGGGTACTCCTTGTACCCCCCCCCCCTGCCTTCTCGGGGAAAAAAGAAATACTTGTTCGTGTTGACAACAATGATTGTTATACAATGTTTTAACGTGTTTTATTTTCACTTTTAATATTTAATTTGTTTATTTATTTATTTATTTTTAAATATATATTTTTTATTTGCAATTTTTAAATGACTTTTAATACTAAAATAATAAAATAAAAAAAATGATAATAAAAATAAAATATGAATAAAAATAGAAGCATAAATGAAAAAAAAAATGAATTAAAAAAAGGTAGTCAAATGACCTAGACATCGATATTTTGCCATCGATGTCGCACTACTAGTTAAAGTGGGTTGAAGATATTTGCTTCTTTTTTGGGAATTCAGTGAAAAGGAGCATATTATTGGGGCAGATTTGAATTGGTGAATTTTATCTTATAACTACTGCGTAAGTAGCCCAACTCATCGCAGCTGCAATTTCCCTTTCCTATTACCCCAGAAGAAAGGATTTTCAAGGTCATTCCTCAACTTATCAGAGCTACACCATGTTTCTTCCAAGCAAAAATTTTAAAGTCGATTTCTGCAGAATTAACGGATTGTTTCTACATTTCTTTTTCTCTTCTTTTTTTTTTTTTTTTCTTACGACGGAATATAGATACTTTTACTGGACAGCGGTCCCTTGAATTTATGAAACTCGTCTCAGCAATTTAATAGCAGTCAGAGCTGACGAAAGGCCATGTCAGTGTAATTGGAAACTAGAGGCCCAGCTCGGAATTGGTGTTGGTATCTGTTTTGCGTGAAGGAAGGGGGTTCTCATTCGCTCTCTGCGGCCCTGATAGCCGTTTTGCTCTGTAGTATATTTTTCATCATAAAAATACTAGGAAGAGGAAAAAATATGCTTTTTTTTTCAACTTTCCTACCACTACCAGTCATTTGCTGCTTAAAAAATAAATCCGTTTTCTAATTAGCTTCCGAAATTCATAAAATAATAAAAACAAACACCCGTTTTTCAAACAATGGGCTCAGATGAGATAATACGGCACAATGCGGTATCTCTTACTCGTTAAAGACATTGAGGCACGCTGTCAGTGTTTACTATTTGATGAATAATGTATCAAAAAACCTGAAGGCTACTACTACCAACTACCAACCAAACCCGAAGACGTGTTATTGTCCAACCACCACACAATATCATTTTCCCTTTCACCTGATGGCCAACATTTATCCTTCACCAATCTTTCAATTGAGAGCGATCCGCCGGCCGACAAAACGCGCTCACAACTTTCCCAAATTATAACTTCTCGTATCAGGCAACAACACATCATCGCCGATTCAGCCTCCACTCCTGCCCATCAAGGTTGACAGGACCTGACTTCGACACCAGCAGCACTCGAGACCTTCAGCCAACTTTGAGTCACGCTTTGCGAGTGCACGGGGTGGAAAATTCGTTTCCGTTTATCTCGGGGAATACGCGAGAACAGGGAAATAAGTCCGATTCGATGTTTTATAGGTGTAGCGTTATTCCGTGTGGCTTGTTGTAGTATCTTGAGGCCGTGATCTGTTTAGCGTTAAAATGTAATTAATTCCCTTAATGTGCAAACCAACCTTCGTTTTCTCAAAAATTGGTTGCTTTTGAAACGGAAGTATGTTAACGTAAACTCGTCTTAGTCATTTGGATGGTCGTTTCTGCAATATGCAGGAACTATAGGAAGTAATTAAAAATTCCCAGTTCGGAAAAAATTCAAAATTAATCTTGTGTCGTACTTGGAAATAGATTATTCGACCGCTGTTGAGGCTACCTGTAAAAGTCAAGCTTATCCCTGTAACGCTGGAAAAATACAAGAAATTGGGAAAATGGAGTTGTCACGTCGAAATTTTTGAATTTTTCCTGTGTGTGAAAATGTAAATGCAAAATGCAAAATGCAAAAAAAAAAAAAAAAAAATGTAATCTTTAAGTACTGTTCTTTGGTTTTTGAAAATTTAGAACATTTGTA